>VUQH01083402.1:0-41714 GCA_015106775.1 Etroplus canarensis
TTACCAAAATTTTCAGTGTATAGTTGGGAGAATTGTGACGTGATCATTACGCCCAAGTATTTAAAACCTGAAGATGGCCAATTAAATGCAACAACTTTATCTCATTCTTTCTGTCTCTCTCCTGCCAACATCAAGGCTTGTGATTTGGTTTCATTGACTTTATAACCAGAGACCAATCCAAATTTCCTCAAGCAGTCCAAAAGTGCTGGTACCGAAGATAGTGGGTTTGTAATATATAAGATGATATCATCAGCATAGAGTGATAGCTTGTATTCTACCTCACCTACTGATACCCCCTGCATGTTACGATCTTGTCTTATCATCTCAGCTAAAGGTTCTATACTGATCGCAAACAGCAGGGGGCTCAGAGGACAGCCCTACTGGGTTCCTCTTTTCAAACTAAATTCTTTAGAAACATCACCGTTTACTCACACTTTTGAGGTCAGGTTCAAGTATAACACTCTGATCCAGTTAACAAAGTTACAATGAAATCCCATTTTCAAATACAACCAATCTACCCTATCAAATGCTTTCTCAGCATCGAGGCTGAGAAGCATTGAAAGTTCTGTTTTTTTCTTAGCAGCAGATATTATGTTCAATGTTCTTCTAATGTCATTCGACCCTAAGCGGCCTGGTATTAAACCAGTTTGGTCCAGTCCAGTTACCTTATTTATACATTTTTGGATGTGTTTGGCCAGTATGGAAGACAAGATCTTTACATCATAACATAATAAGCTGATTGGTATATATGAGGAACATAATGTAGGGTCTTTGCCCTCTTTATGGATCACTGATATTTTTGCTTGCGACCATGACTTAGGTGGATCATTTTTAGTGAGAACGTAATTACTCTTTGGGTGATTACTATTAACTCTTTGTAATAGTGGAGTTATTCCTTCCTTGAAACATTTATAAAACTCCCTGGGGTAGCCATCCACCCCTGGTGCCTTATTATTCTTCAAACTCTTAATGATATCTCCTATTTCCTTTGTAGTAATTGGTTTGATTAATGTTTTAGCTTAAGCTTCAGTCAGTGTTGATAGGTTAATTTTTCCCAATAACTTCTTAATGTTTTCTATTTTATCAATATGTTTAGAAGAGTCATATAATTTTTCATAATATCTTGAAAATGCATCGGCTATATCTTTGGTGAGAATGTATTTTATTGGATGCAGGATTTGTTATTTTTGCTACTGTGCGGTTAGCTTGGGCTTTGCATAGCTGAAATGCCACAATCTGCTGGTTTGGTTTCCAGATTCATAGAATCTTTGGTTGGCAAAGCGCAGCGCTCCCTCTGCTTTGTATGTCAATAAATCATTAAGCGTTTGTCTGTATTGAGTCACTGAGTATCTTCATTGTTTGTTCTTTTATGTTCCTTCTCCAAATCTGATATGTCCTTTTCCAATTTAATTTGTTTCTCCTCTCTATCTTTCTTAATTTTAGATGAAAGTGCTATCAGTTTACCTCATAATACTGGCTTTGCGGCTTCCCACAATGTGGAGGCCGAGACTTCCTCATTGTCATTATGTTCTAAATAGTCCCTCCACTCTTCCTTAATTTGTTGTACCACCTGAGGATCATTCAAAAGAGAGACATTTAACCTCCATTGTTTTAATTTATTATCATTGTTTAAAGTTATTGTGAGGACTACTGGCACATGATCTGAAAGCTACTATTAAAATGTAACTAATTATTTATATATTTAAAAAAATATTGGACATATAGCTCAGGTCCACAGAAAGTGGTTGTGAGTCAAGATAAGTTAGCTTTACCTTTGTTGCTTGGATGTTTATGACTCCATAAGAAAGCTCATCAGGTCTAGATTTCAGTGCCTCTCTGCAATGAAGAATCATAGTATCAGTTTTGGTTAATTCAAACAAACTAAACACTACTTTACCCCCACATAGAATACTGGATTAGGTGCCATCTATCACATATAACAACACTCACTCTTCTTCTTCATCAGTAGCAAAGAGGTTAACCCGGAAACTGGTGTCTGCGTTTCCTGCTTTCTGAACTTCCAACCCTCCCATTAATCTGGCCAATAGGTTCAGCTCCTCTTTGGCCAGAGGGTTTGGAGCAGCATTGACCTGTTGACATGCAATAACGTGTTAGCTTTACTCTATTACAGAGTTAAATCACGATAGCCTTTTAAAGGTGAACTTTTGCATATCAGGTTGTTATTATTATTATTATTAATGAAGCTGTCAAGTGTTTCACCTTTGTGTGCTGAGCAGAATTTTTAGATGTGCCCGACATGTGAGTTTCTACTGGGCGGCTTACACTGTACCTAAATTTAAAAAAAAGAAAAAGTTAGCACATATGTATATGCACAGTGGTGCACAAACATTGATGATGAGAGATTATTTTTGACAAGGCAGGGAAGACTAGTTTTGTTTTCTACAATTTTAGCGTGAAGAAGGAAGCAATGAGTTATGAAAGCTTGAGCACCCCAAGACATCTGAGCTCTCTTGTAACTTCTACTAGTCTCACACCCTAATTAGCTTTTCAGATCTTTGGCTTGAGGAAAATTCATGCGATGAAAATTTCACAATTCTACAAAAGCTATGACTCATTAAACAACTATTAGTAGCCTAAGTAACCAAAGCAGCTGATTACCACTCTAGAAATAGTAATTATCAGCAACAACAGAGGTCAAGTTGGTCAAGTTGAAAACATAAGAGAGGATTTAATGCTTGTAGGACTGCTAAAAAATGCAATTCAAACCACTGCTTGACTGCAGAAGATTTAGCCGAGTCTGGTGTGGTGATGCACTCTGCAGCAACACCTGCACAAACAGGATCATAATCAGAAGAAAACATTTCCTGTGTCCTGACCACAAAATTAAGCATCATTTTGTGGTCATCAAGTTTGCAAATCAACACCTAAACAAGCCTGATGCATTGTAGAAACAAGTCCTGATGAGTTAACACAATTTTTTTGGGCCATAATGAGCAAGAGTATGTTTGGAGAGGGTAACAGGGTGCTGACTTTAATGAAAAGAACACCTTCCCAACTGTTCAACATAGGGTGTGTTGATTATGCTTTGGGCTGGAGTTGCAGCCAGTGCCACGGCACAGAATCTGTAAACAAGAATGTCAATGATGTAGTAGCTCATCCAGCTAAAGATCCATCACAATTCACAGGTTATTGTGAAGTGTGAAATGCAGAAAGAAAGTGTTAAGTTTTCTTGTCACTGGTTGGCTGTATTGCACAAACTAGTGAGAATTAAAATCCACTAAAAAAGTGAAGAGAACTGTCACATCCAGGCCTAGCTCTTAACCAACCCAAACCTAGCTTAAGACATTGTTGTGCTGTAAATAAAGCTAATGGCAGAGGGCTACATGGAAACACTTAGTTCATGAACATTAAAAGACAATTGTTGTGACAATGGAAATGCACTTGTAAAGTTTGGGTGAAGATTCACTAGGTAATCATTGTGTGCAAGTTTCACTAACATCTGGCCGATACTGCTGGAGAAGTAGCAATTTTTTAATTGTGGAAGAACAGATTGACAGACAACGGATGTCTTCCCATGGCATTAGCTCATCGGCCCTTCGACTGTATGAGCTAAAAAGCTTAAGATAAAAAAGAAAATGGTATTCACAATAAGATAACGATACTTAAGGCACTTTACACAACAGCCAACAGATGCAAACTAAAGATTTTGCTCTAGATCTCCCTCAGTCTAAACATCAAAAAGCCATAGGCAAACTTCATAAAAAGCACTGCACGCAACATGCTCCAAGAATCTCACAGTGCCAAAAGTCTTATGGAAGGAAGAATGATCCAAAATTCACTCAAAAAGAAATTTAAGTCTGTTAGCTGCCTACAAGCTATAAACTTGGTAAGGGGGTGTCTTTATGTACTGACCATGCAGGGTGCTCAAACATTTACTTTGGACCCTTGTCTTGTTTAGATGGACAAAGATGATGGAAATGACATAATATGTTAATCTATAACAAAAATTAGGAGTGTCCAAACTTTGCCCTTCAAACAGTGTGAAAGATGAAAACGCTTTATTTACAATCTACAGCTCTGCATATAAAAGAGCACTGGAAAACCATCATAGCATCAGTTAAGATGACTAAATCAAATGTTAATGGGCTTTTTGGTTTAATCATTACCATCCAGCAGACTTCACAGTTTTTTCACTAAATGGAGTCCTGGCCATTTAATCTTCTATAAATTAGTCACACCATAGAATCTATGAATAATGTTAAATCGGACCACTGAGGCTGAAATGCTTTGGACTTTTAAAAAATTGCAGAAACACAGTAGAGGTTTCTGGCACAACTTCCAAGGTGCACAGGGAATTTCATAAAGTTGGCAGAGGCTAAAGTTCCGGCAACCCTTGTAGAATAAAGGACACTTTCGAAGTGTCCCTTACAGTGGAAGTCTGTGACATCAGATGGGGAAAAACAAACAGTATGTAAACAAGGGGCGGTGTTTAAGTGCCAAATAAGACACTGCCCGGGTTTTCTACTGGGAACTCCCCACTTCAAGGGATCATGATTGGCTTTAAATCAAATGACCACATGCCCTGCCAATTTTTACTGGTTCCTCATTGGTGGTAAGCGTGTTTGAAGTATATGATTGGTTCTTTGACATATATGGTTTGGGTAGTCTTTTTGTCCTTCAAGCTCAGGTCCTCTACCAGAGGTCTGCGCAGTAGCTTGGCTGTTCCTAGGACTGCGCTGTTCTGGACAGAGATCTCAGATGTCATTCCTGGGATCTGCTAGAGCCACTCTGCCAGTATAGGGGTCACTGCCTCGAGCGTTGCAATTACCATGGGGACCACTGTTGCCTTCACCTTTCACATCATCTCTAGTTCTTTTCTCAGCCCTTGGCATTTCCCAAGCTTCTCGTGTTGCCATCACTTGGGATTGCTACATCTATCACTACAGCCTTCTTCCTCTGCTTGTCCATATATCAAGCAAGCATGGACAAGGTACAGCATGGAGTCAGATACAGCCATGTTTAGTTCACTATTCTGTTTCTTACAATATGTTTGATTTTTTACATACAATCAAACATACAACCCTTCCACACACACACACATATATATATACATATATATATATATATATATATTTAAATATCTCTTAACTCTGCATAACTATCACTAAAAGCTTAAACTGCATAAAAACACCAAGGTATGTTTATATATGGAAAGATACTAGCATCTTACATGTTTGTGCCCAGTTTTGTGACTCTGTCTCCAAAAAGGTCAAAGGATCCTTCCCGGAGCGCAGCAGTGTAGTTCCCTCCATTGTTGAACTTCAGCCTGGTCATCTCCTCACCTGTGCAGCTAAATATCCTGACATAACCAGATACAAAACACAGAAATACAACAAAGTCTTCTTAAATAGAAGGCTATTCATGTTTCACATATATCAGAATCAGAATACTTAATTAATCCCAGAGGGGAAGTTGTTTACATTACAGATGCTCCACTTAACATATATATTAATATAAATATAAAGATAGAAACGAAAGATTAAAAAGGAGATAAAAATATATAAACTCTATATGCAAGAAAGTCCAATATATGCTCTTGTTTCCTGCTTTAAATGCTTCACTGTACAAATCCTTAAGAAATTTGATCCGAGCTAAACACACAAGGCATCTAAAATTAGAAGTCAAATACTTGTTGAACAAAACCTCTGTAATGCAATTAGCTACAGATAGGCTTACTTAACATCAGATTACAGTGTCCTGGTAACTTAGCATGCGGACAATATGAAAGACAAAACAGTAGACATTAAAGATCATTGGAAGGAACAGAGAAAAAGCATACTATCAAAATCCCTTATTTAGTTTTAGTTTTTGCCAATGTTATTTAAATCTGAGCGGTTGGGTCTGGGGAATAGGAGCTGTTTACCTTATCATGCCAGGGACTTGCGTTCCATGGGGCACAGGACCGCTGGTGGGAAGTACGAAGCGGCCATTTGAATTCTGCACTTTGTCCTTGAGGAAAATAGACACCTGGCATAGAAGAAGATACAGAGACATAAACATGCAGGAAGTACACACAAAATGAACCAACAGAAACAGTTCACTTAAACCATATTCACGATTAAATGATAGTCTTACCCTTATATGCATGTCTTGAAAGAAGATAAGAAGAGTTTGTCTTATCAGCTGGAGTTCACCACTGGACAAAGGTGTATACATCTGAAATAAAACAAAACAAAAAACAAAACATATCTAAACTGGTGGAAAATGTATGTATGATGGGGTACAAGCAACTAAAAAAGAAAATAAAAATAAAATTAAAAATAAAGGAAAGATGCTCCCAAATCCTAGTTATATAGAACATAACTGTAACTGTCACTAGATTTTTATATATGATTTAGAATGTAAGTATAATAAATATTAGATATGAATTTGATTGTTACTTAACTGGTGTTAGACATTAGCTGATTACAGCTTTTATTATGCGCAGTGAACAACAAAAGGTGTTCTATTAAAGAAATGCCCACCATACTATCCACAAAAGAAAACAAAATGATGAAGCACATCCCCTAGTGTTTGCAACTGAATAATAACTCAATTTTTACCCTTAAGGGACTGTCACTAAAAAAATGCTCCTATCAAGAGTGTCCATTCTTAATATGATATTCCAAATGTCATTGGACTGGACAGCTTTCTTTGTCTTAAGTGGTCCTTCATAACTTGCTTGGTCACAAGACTGCATTTCGTTAATCTTGTATGAGGAAAAGCAATAACTTGCAATGTATTACCAGTCACAGTATATGAATGTTAAGCCAGTTGACACTACACATGACTATGTATGACTAAACTCTAAAAATGTCCTTGTTTTTTTCTCTGTAGTTTCCTCATGTTCTTCATTCTTCTTACATTCTACCTTTTTAACATAAGAAAATCTTATGGCACACTGCAGGAAAAAAATAACAGGTCATATAAAATACTGCTAGCTGTATCTGCTTGTAACAAGTATGAAGACAGTGAAGTCCCACATGTAGTACCTCTATAAGCTGTCGGTAAGTGTCATCAACCTGGATGAGAATGCTGGGAGTATCTTTCACAAAGTCTTTGATTGCATCCATGTGGTTGAAGGAGACGAGGAGGATGTCCTTAGGTCGTGGACAGAGAAGCACCTGATATTTGAAAGCCATGGTCATCAAGTCATAGAGCTGTGAAGAGGGACACATGCATGACCACAATATCTCAGCCATCAAAAATAAATGCATGCTGCTGTTCCACAATAAACAGGAGAGGGAGACATAGTATATATGACTCCTGCATATTACAGTTGTGCTTAAAGAAAACTAAAATGAGAAACTAGCTATACACTTGTTATATAATGGTACTGATTAGTGTGTAGAAAATCTAATGCAGATACTTTATTTTAAAACACAGTTCTAGTGTGTATAATACAAACTGGCATCTCTGTGCAGCTAATGGAAGGAATGCAACTGATATATGGATAAAAGTCAAAGTTTGTAGGATTGTATGTAAAAAATCAGACATATTATAAGAAACAGAATAGTAAACTAAAACATGGCTATATCTGATTCCATGCTGTACCTTGTCCATGCTTGCTTGATTCAGTCTCATGATGGATGCGTGGGCCAACCTGTCAAATACAGTACGCAGAGCCTTTTTGGAATAAAGCTCCTGCGGCTTGAAAAGCTCCTCCAGGAACTTTTTGTTGAACATGGTGGTGATGATATCATTCATAACTGATCAAGCATACAGTAAAACAGAAAAGCCACAAAATGTTAACTGAGGTTAGACAAAAGTACTTCTCATATTGTAGGCTCAGAAGCAGGCAGATGAGCATTCTATACTACACACTGCCCGAAATCATTTTATCCAAAGCTGAAACCCAAAAGACCCTAACAAAGCAGCAGCATAGTTTGCCATCAGCTATTAAACCTACTTGTTAGCAAGCCAGATTAGAAATATTTTGTTTAAAAATTTTTTTTTTGCCGTTTTCAATTACACCTAATCACAATTACAAACCAACCAATTTGCCTTTTTACATTTGTTGCAGCAGCTTTACTTACCCATCAAGGCTCACTTAAATTTGGTACAACCAGCATGAAGTGAAGGCTTACAGGCCAGTCACACTAGATACAAGCCAGCTTGGGAGCTCGGATATTTGAGTCTCAGAATGTTTTCTCTAACCAATAAAGATTGAGGCTTGGAGGTCTGTATTGATTGACCCTGCCACAATTACAGGACATTGGTTGTGAGCTCCCCAGTGTTTATTTAGTCTAATTTGTTGTTCATTTATTAGATACTATAGTTTATGCATGGCATGAGTTCACGCTAAGCCAAAGCAGAGCAAAGAGCTACTAAATACAGCAGCATCTTGTAATAATACCTCTCTTTCTGTCCGCATCTATCCAGCCAGGTATTGAGGAAACTTTATGAATTCAAAAGGAGATATTAAAGGATAATTTAAAAACCAGATTGTGACATCACATCTCAAGACTGTGTTACGTGTGGAAACATTTGGATTAATGCTTAACATCATCCAGTATCATTTTGTAGATATCATGCTATCTAATAAAATCCTTTACTGCACAACTGACAGAGCGGCTACATAATAACACACAATGGAATGCTGGGAATCGCACTTTCAAATTTGCCCAGGGCTTCTAATTACACTGTCAGACTTATCGGCACTTACCAGTACAAGAACAAACTGAACAAAGCTGCATGTGCACTCACTGCGGTCTAACATCAACATTTTTTTACAGGAATAGGGTGACATTTGCATTGTTAGCTGGAAAGCTGCTAACCTAGCTACCTTTCTTAGCTTTGTCAGCAGGTATATTCTGAGCTCGAAGACGCTGGTCTAGGATGTAGAGCATTTCCCCGCCGAGGTTAATGAAGAGCAGCGGCAGAGTCCTTGAAGACATGATGGAAACTGGACAGGAGAAAATTTCCAGGGAATAATATAAGTAGCTAGCAACTGCTGCTAGCTCGAATGGTTTAGCCGCTGGGGGTCTTTCTGTTTGGTAAAGCCTCTTCTCGTTGCCAGGCCACGAAGGAGCTAGCCAATCAGAGCGCTGTGGAGTAATGACACACCAGAAAGGGGCGGGATGGATAGATAGGTAGATAGACGTTAACTATGATTCAAAACAATGTCATGAGGCATTGTTAGCTCTTGGGTATTTTCCCATTAATAAATATGGCACTTACTTTTTTTTAAGAGTGCCATGGGTGGCCACTATCATCTGCCTCCATCTCACCCACTAACAGTAGAAAACCTCTCACCCTGTCCCTAGTAAGTGATTCTAGGATCAGACCTTTACGAGGGCTCAGCCTCCCCGTCAGAATGTTGTGGATAGACACTTTGCCTTATGATTATTAGATTAATAAAACTTAGTGAATTACTTAATAAAGAAAAAATCAAATATGCATTTGCATTCAGCACTTTTCACCTCCTCAGTTAGGTTTGCACTACAATGTTACTTTCAAAAGCAACCTAATTAGACTCTAAGAATAATTCAGAATAAATAATCACACCTTTCAATATAATACACCTGTTTTAGTTAGTTAATAAATCTGAGGCACAGACTTAATCACGATGGCTAGATTTTCTGAAGTAAGTTAAAGATCAGTTTGTAGCATAGCAGGTATAAGGAGAATGTGCACATTGTTGTCTCTTAACCACATGGGGGCAGTGCACCATGTCAAGTGGTTAAAGTAGCAGAATTCAATACAGACATTGGCTAAACAGGTTGCCTCTTCATACACTTATGCAAGAAGCAAACTGGTAAGAGAGTTACTTAAAGTTCTCAAGTTCTCCCTTTATTGTGCAGGCCCAATACAGAGAACTCAGGTACTACTGAGAGAAGAACACGTGTGTAGTCTGTCGCTTCAGTGTAGACAGCCATCCTGTTCAAGCCATGTTTACATTGAATCCTGTAATATGCTACTGTGAAGTCCATTCAACTGGACAGTGCTCAGAATTGATGTACCAATGCACACAACATTGTGTAATAATAACATGTTAGAAAAAAATGTCAGAAAACAATAATAATGAAATGCATTATCACAGCTATTTCTACTTTTGAGGGTTGGAAAAATACAATTTAGGCGTGTTTCAGCACTCCTAAAAAGGGTCTAAACTTGCCAGTGCATCTCCCTTGTAACCTCATCTGTTATACCAACCCTCTGCACAGCCTCCTTCCATACCTCCATAAATCTTCCCTGCAGTCTTCCTCTTTTCCTCCAACTCCATTTTCAATGTTCTTTGTTCAATATATCTACTCTGCACATGTACTAATCATTTCAACCTTTCCTCTCTTACTTTGTCTCAAAAATGCTCAACCTGAGCTGTCACTCTGATGTACTCATTTTAAAGGATGAAGAAGCTCAAATCAGAACAGGACTAAGTGGTTTACAATAGGGTTTTGATCATCAAATCAAAAAAAGAACTCCCTCCTCTTTTTTTAAAAGCACCATGACATCACACTCAGTTTTCAATTGTATCTTTCATTGAGAACTAAATGAAATAAAGTGAGTCATCACAAAACTTCAACAAAGCTGATCAAAAAAGTGATGCGTGTGGAAAATGCAATTTATTTACAGTAAAACATATTGGTACTAAACGCTTATCATATTGTTAGACTGAGGACAAGGAAAAAAATGTTTAATACATGGAACTGCATATGAATGGCTATGCATATGAAAGCTCCAGGAAAAGAAAAAATTACTTCCACAATAGCTGACATGGTTAAAAAAAATCTTGTTACTGTGACATCTCTCCATTCCTGATGCGGATCTCTCTTGCCATTCTGCACACTTCACAAAGTCCACAGAAGAAGGTCATCAAGGCGTCATTGCATATTGTTCCCTGTGGTTACAAGATTGCACAAAAATTGAAATTTAGGTTTCTCAATTGCGGGGACACAACATTTGCAAAATCTCTGCCTTTCAAAAAAAGCCAAACTGAAACTTTCTGTCATACTTGTTACAAAAGACTTGAAGCGCAATCAATAACACTGTAAAGGATATTGTGAAAAGTTCAGACTATACAATAACTGTGCTGATATGTATGGGTAACATACCTGAATACCATAAGTCAGTCTCATATGAGTCCTCATGGCTGTTATACCCCCTGGCAGGCATCCCAGACAGCAGTTTTCTCCATACTTATTTGCTGTGTAGCAGCTCAGTGCAAGTGGGCAGAGACAACCAACAGCACCTGAACACCACAAGCACATTCTGTTGTGAATTTATGACAAAAAAACCTCTCTAAAGAACAAAAGAGAAAAAAAAAGGCACGTGTGAACAACGTGAATTGTGTGAACTATACTCACAGACCATACAGTCACTGCAACAGGAGCACAAGCCTGTGCTCCAATCTCCAGTTTGGACATTCGTCCCATAGCCGCCAGCACCTGGTTGATGGGTGACCACTGGGTTTGACATTTGGGTAGCTCCTTGTTCAGATTCAGTTACCTAATTAAAAACACATTAATTTGTTAGCACTTAGGCAAACATGCAGACTGTTGCAGGGGTAAAGAGAAATTACCTAAATCAGCATACTACATTTTACATTTGCTGGATACAAATGGTAGCACAGAATGTAATTCACTTTCAGACTAAGAAACGTTATGGAATGATGTTTGGGAGAATATGTCTAAAAATAATCATACATGAATTAGTAAGCATGTAAGCTCCATGCATAACATTTAAGGTTTCACTTCATTAAACTTTTTCTTTGACATCAAACACTAGTGAAAGTGTTAGCGATTTGCACAGTAACTATTTTGTGTGGCTCTTATTTAGAAATGTATACATATATTCAACTCCATCTTAAGAAAGTGTGCAACAATTGCTTGGAAGAAATTATATTTTTACCCATGTAAAGATTAAAAAAGTCTTTAATTAAAAATTGCATGTGTATTTTTCCATTTAAAATGTATTTATTTATATTTCTATAAATAATCTGTGGATAATACTGATACACAGCGGTGTGTTCATGCAACACGGACTTGTAAATGTACTACATATTGTATGAATAGTCATAGTTATGTAAGCTGGAACATTACAAATAAATATTATTAATCCAAAGAACACAGGAAATACTGTGTTATCTTTTATGCAGCCATTACTGGATTTGTAACTTTTGAGTACAAATTGTGAGTCATTTGCAAATATTATTCATGAGAAATATTAGTTCAACTAAATAATAGTTAACTTTTATGTTAATGTACTGTGAAAGGAAAACATGGTGTCACTTACCAGAAGAGTCTTGAGAGTATGAACTCCTCCTGCTCAAAATGACAAGCTGCGCACCACACAGGAAACTGTGACGAGCTTGAGCTGTGAAACGCTGGTTTACCAACAACCTGCTGTTTCTGGGGATGACAAAGATCTGTGGCAACTCACTGGCAAAATCAGTCCATTAATGGGAACTGCTGCTTCTCCTTGAGACTGAGCTTCAAACAGCTGTAGGCCACTGACACACGTGCTTGATGAGAACTTGGATTTAAACCTTTTCCGATCTCACAAGGTTAACACAGTTCAGTGGGCTCGTGCAGTTGTCAGAAGCAATTGTTGAGTCTGTGCTTTCATGTAACACCCACAAAAGCAACGATTCTTGAGGTTTTAATCAACCGACACACTACGTAACCGATGCAGTTTGCAAAAGAAGGGATGGACTTATTCAGGATTTGACTCAGCACAAAATTAAATGAGTACACATAGCTTGATCAGACTGAGTAAAATCAGCAATGGAATGCTTTAAACATTTGTTATACCAATATGAGAATAAAAATGAATGTGATACCTTGATTTTGTTGTGATATTACACTGGCTCACATTACAATAAGATTCTTTAGCAATACCACCTGCACAGCTGCAAATGACCAGTTTTCCCAATAACTGTTAGACAAGAAACCTTGGCAAAACCTCCTCTGACATTATGACAGGAATACTGTGGGAATGTCACTGTAAATTCAACAATGTGCAAACAAGTTTTAAATTACACCAAGGAAAGCTGGAATAATAAAAAGTCATGACTTTCATGAGGTCTTCAAACTGCCCAAACAGTACTCTTCAGGGAGAAGTGCTTGTCTTAAGTGCACAGACAGCTGATGGAACACTACCAGTTCTGATATGAAGCCAAGAGGGGGGACAATGTGAACCTACATATAACAGTTGACCACTAGTTCTCCACCACGTGGTTTAACACTTAGTGACCCTTTGCAGACACAGTGGAAATTTAGGAGTTGGGTTATTTTGGTTAAGGTTTCACTTTCTGGTCACATGAATCCTGCACTCAAGATCAGCATCTAACCTGATTGTCTGGAATGAAATCTTAATACCTCATAGTCATGTTTCAGCTTAATTACACTGCCAAAAGTAATTTCAATACAACTCTCTGTGATGTTTTATTTCCATTAAACTTTGCCATTTCCAGACAGTTCTGACATTATACTGAAAACAATCATTCACAAGTCACATTTCCAGAACTGAAGGTGTAAAAGTAAAGATTCGAGTCATGACAGCACAATCAGCTTTTGTAATATCCAGTATTTCATTTCACTGGGTCTCGACTGCTTTTGTGTTGACTGCCTCTGCTTTTGTGGAGCCTAAACTTTGCTTCATCTTCAGCCTTTGCTCTGCTTTTTGCTTCTGTACTGCTTTGAAGACCTGAGATGACACACACACAAACACATGTGACCAAGTGTTAGTGGGGGCACAAAATAACACCTTCAACATGTCAGTTAAATACGCATACAGAAAGCTTGACTAATGCCTTAGACACTACGCAGCACTGTCTCATTTATGTGTAATGGAAACTTTTAATGTTTTGTCCAAAGATATCAGTACCCATTCATGTACAGAGATAATGTAGATGCAAAGAAGATAAGAGACTCATTAGTTTGCTACCTTAATGCAGAATTCTTTCTTGGCCAGCCAACGTCGGGTGGCCCGTCTGTAATATTCTGGGGGAAATGTGTACGTGATGCCCAGCTGTTCACATACTTTCTCGAAGGCATCATAGCGAATCAGCCGAAGGTTTTTCAATAGCTTTTTCCTTTGGTCAATGGCCATGAGCATCCGCCGCTTGTTAGCTTTATCCTGGCATCAAATAACACATAATATAGAATGTGATTCAAATAGACCAAAATGGGTTGGAACTTCAGACACATACTGATGTAGACTTTACCTACTATCTGCTTACAGCTGAATCCTAATGCAACATAGAGAAAGTTGCTATGCTCTAACTTTGTTAATTCGAATAAAAATCTTTGGGGTATGATGTAACATGGAAACTTCCGACCTTGGCTATTCTACGCATGGTTTTATTTAATGTGGGGGAGTACACAGGATATCCTGTAGCACATGCAAGCCTCACAGAGACATAGAGGAAATGTGGAGAGACGTATTCATAGATCAAAGTTTTTGTGTTAAGAGTCAAGTGCCCTAAAAATGTTACGTCATTTTTAAAAACTGTCCCCAGAACAAGTTTCTGATTAGTGTGCATTTTCTTAGCTTACCTTGTGATGTTTTTGCAAATGCTCCTGATAGTTTCGGATTCTAGCAGTCAATATAGCCACTGAGGAGAAAAATGTCAGAGAGAGACTTTAACCATCTTATAATTAAGCTAAGCTACACTTACCAGCCACTTAAATAGATATACCTGTTCAACTGCTCAATGCATTTAGGCATGTAGACATGGTCAACACAACCTGCTGCAGTTCAAACCGAGCATCAGAATGAGGAAGAAAAGTGATTCAGATGACTTTGATTTTGCCTGGTCTGATGAGACTTGGTTTCTGCCGTGGCATTTAGTTGGTAGAGTCAGAATTTGGGGTAAACGACATGAAAGCATGAATCCATCAATGGTTCAGACTGCTGGTGGTAGTGTAATGGTGTGGGGAATATATTCTTGGCAAACTTTGGGTTCCTTAGTACCAACTGGGCATCATTTGAATGCTACAGCCTTCCTAAGGAATTGTTGCTGACCATGTCCATCCCTTTAGAGCACCAGTCTAAGCATATTCTAGCTGCTTCCAGCGGGATAACGTGCCACATCACATTGCAAATTGGTTTCTTGAATATGGAATAAGTCCACTGTATTCAAATGGCAACCACAGTCACCAGCTCTTAATACAACAGGGCACTGTTGGGATGTGTTGTAGCTGAAGGTTCGAATCATGGTTGTGCAAATGACAAATCTGCAGCAACTGTGTGTTGCCATTATGTCAATATGGGCTAAAATCTCAAAGGAATATTTCCAGCATCTTGTTGAATCTGTGCCCTGAAAAATTAAGGCAGGTCTGAAGGCAAAAGGGGGACCGACCCAGTACTAGCAAAATGTATCTAATAAAGTGGCTATTGAGTGTATATCCTATGTCTGGATTTAGTGAACACACTATGTGCAACTTTAAAGAATAGCACCTCACCTCGGACTTCCACTGAGCTGCGGTCATTCTCATTCCTCTGGACTTTAGCGATCAGCTGTTCCTTTTTCAGCTGTAGCTTTTCACTCTGAAGATAAGAATGTCGTTATTATTAGTGTTTAACTTCAATATCAATGCACATTTTGAGAGAAGCAACTATCAAAAGGAATGCAATGAGGTATCAACTTACATGACTAGCTAATTCCAGTGAAAGAAGCCGTTTGACAATATCATCAGTTCTGTTAAGAGAAAATACTGTAGTGTTAGAGTAGAATATTATGCTAATGAATTCAGTGCACATTTACAAAATAACTATTAATAGAAATTTTGAATTTATTTATTTTAAGGTCTGGTGTATGTAGATGTTTACGTTTGGGCAAGCGGCACAGCTGCATAATCCAGCTTCAGCATTGTTGGAGGAAGATCACTGAGTTGGCTCTCAGGTCCTGGAGAATCCAAATACATAAATGAAAAAAAATCTTTAGCTCATGTGATCATTTAAAAATGGCTACACACCACTTGATGGTGACAATGCCCCATAAAATACCTGTCTGCTTTTTCTTTGCAGCCCGAGCATATTGTCTCACTGATTGTGGAACAGCAAAGCTTCCTGTAACAAAGAAAAAATATGTATAATGAATGTGCATATTCATGCATGTTTAGTGGATTAAAAATCATTTTGAAAATACAAGGGCAAAAAACAAATCATTGCTACTCTTATATTGACAAAAGTATTGGGCAAGACGTCATAATCATTGAATTTAGGTGTTTCATTCGGGCCCCTTGACACAGGTGTATAAAATCTGCCATTACAAAAATTTGTGAAAGAACGGGTTGTTCTAAAGAGCTCACTGAAATTGAGTGTGATTCTGTAATAGGATGCCACCATTGCAACAAATAAATTGGTGAAATTTCTTCCCTCCAAGATATTCCACAATCAAATGTGAGTGGTATTATCACAAAATGGAAGAATTTAGGTTCCACCGCAACTCAGCCATGAAGGGATAGAGATGACTCAACAACTGTAGAGTCCCAAACTTAAGCACAAAGGCTCTGTGCTGAGAGCTTCATGGTATGGGTTTCCATGGTTGACCAGCTGCCAAGAACAATGCCAAGCATCAGATAGAGTGATGTAAAGCACACTGCCACTCAACTCTGGCACAGTGGAAATGTATTACGTGAAGTGACAAATCACATTTCTCTATGTGCCAGTCTGATGGATAAGTCTGGGTCTGGTGAATGCAGGAAAACATTACCTGCCTGACTGCACTGTGCCAACTGTATAGTTTGGTGGAGGAGGGATAATGCTATGTGGTTGTTTTTCTGGGGTTGCCCAGGGCCCCTTAGTTCCAGTGAAGGGAAATCTCAGTGCTTCAGTCATTCAGACATTTTGGACAATTCTATGCTTCCAGCTTTGTGGGAACAGTTTGGGGAAGGCTCTTTTCTTTTCCAGCATGACCGTGCCCCAGTGCACAAAGCAAGGTCCATAAAGACCTTGTTGGATGATTTTGGTGTGGAAGAACTTGACTGGCCTGCACAGAGCCCTGACCTCAACCCTACGGAACATGTTTTTTGAAGAGCTAGAATGGAGCTTGTGAACCAGGCCCTCTCCTCCACCATGTTTCTGACCTCACAAATGGGTAAAAATTCCCACGGACACACTCCAAAATATTGTAAAAAGCCTTCCCAAAAGAGTGGATGCTGCAATGGGTGGACCCACTCTATATTAATGCCTAATGATTTAGAATGTGATATCATAAAATCTACTCTAGATGTAATGTGTCTTTCACTTTTGTCCATATAGTGTGTGTTGAGCTTAGAAAAGAGCAAACAGCTGGTACCTAAAGAGCTGGTGAATGAAAAACATGATAAATGAACAGTAGAAAGGTAGGTACCAGTCAAGATTGATAATAAAGTACATGTAAATATAAGGGAGGGAAAGTATCTTTATGTAGCCGCAGTAATATAAAAATCATAACAGAAAATTTAAAAAAATATATGTGCAACACATTTAGATCCAAAAAAGCCTCCTATTGAGGGTGTATGTAAAAATATATCAAAAGACACAAATAAGAACTAGAAAAGCTGCGTCAGTGAACTGTACAAAGAGCAATACAGTCAGAAAATGAATTTTAATTGCTTTGTAAATGATGGTAACTAACAATTAGAGAACCCAATTTACAAGGTTAAGAGCATTTTCTATTTAAGTATTATCCTTAAATAATCCAAAACTTTCCTTCCTGTGACATCACTGGAAGGATGAAAGAAGTTGATTAAAAAAGACAGCAGGCAATAATTTAACATAAGCCAACCCCTACAAATTCCTATCCTGTTAGTAGGGATAGATCTTTGCTTATGAAATACAAAATCAAATTTTTTTCCATTGCAAGCATAGTTATCAGAATAGCATTTCTTTTGGCAAGAAAAATTCTACAGAATGATATGATTTATCTACAAGTTTAATTTGCGTGGCTGACTGAGTGACTTGATAAGTACAACTAAGATATGTGTAAAGTTGCCATACACACCAGCTAAAATGCAACTAAGCACATATCAGATGGTGATAAGACAGCGGTTTTCAATATCATCAAACAGCAAACGATGTTATTTCCTCCAAACATTGGCAGTTTATCCCTTCTTAAAAAATCCAGCAACAAGTGCAGCTAACACTGTGATCCACTAACGGAATCTCTCATTAGCAAAGAGCACTGAGATGTTTTCACATTTAAGTTCCATTTGCTGATGAGAAAACTTTTTTAGAACTATTTCAATTTTTTTAACATTGACATTATCATTAGCCAAAAAAAAGAAAACATCTGAAGGGAAAGTACATTTTCCTTAGACACTGCCGGTGATCTCAAATCTGTTACTTTTAGTTGAGTTAAGAGTATTTGTTTGCTGCATTTATCACAGTGTTGCAGAGAGGAGTGGTTTGTAAGCCAAACAGTTCCTAGTCCAGCCTGTTGACTGTCAGTGCACAGGTTGCAGCTTTGAGAAAAAAAGAGGTTATCGTACTCTAGTAGACTTGAGGGGGAAAATGAAACTTGAGCTTCTGTAGATGCTCTAGATATTATGATAACAAAGAAAGACACTGCATCACATAAAGTAGAAAACTGTGGGGAGAGGCAACCACACAAGCATTTAGGGGAAAAAGTCTTAAGTAGAAAACTCACGGTCAGGCCAGATCACTTTTAGAAGCTTCAAGTCACCCTACAGAAATGTTTCTGAAACTAAAGACTTAAATTAAGGATGTATTGAAGGTCTAAAAATATTTTATATTCTTTCTGTTTGTTAGCAGAGGTTAGGATACATTTGCACATGCAGCTTTGAGACTCTTTTCAAAGTCCCTCTATCTGAGGGTTGACAAGCTATCCTGTCTGCTTAGAAACTACACATGAATGAACTAAAAAAAACACAGGTGTCCTAGTTTTCAACACAGCATGCATGCACTGATCTGTGTGGGAGCTGAGACCGTGTGAAAAGCATGAAGGAAGTCTAAAAATTCCACATGCAAAGGCAACATCAAGAGCTCCTTGCACACTTTAATATTTTTAGACTATTGTATGTAAAGCAAGCTTTATGAACGTGAAAAAGCGCAGATTTGTGAAGTTAAAGCAGCACTTAAAAGAATATGTATTCAGGCTGTCGAAATGTACTGTGTTCACACTGCTTGGATTTATGTGTGGAATCCCTGTGCCAACTCAAAATTAGGAACAAACAGTTGTACACTTTTGAAACTCTCAAAATAAAACATACACATTTCTAACCATGTTGAGACAAACTCCACTCTCTAGAGTTGGTTTTGTGTACAACTCACTGCCCCCCCTGCTGTGCAATATTTTAACTGTGATGTTATGTGCAAATATAATATTTATGTGGATTATTTTATATTAGTAGCAGTAGTATTTTAATATACTTTTTGTCAACTGCTATGATCTTAGGTCCAAATCCTCTCTGTATTTGGTTTCTGAAATTAAAAATGAAAGTCTGGCCCAGACCTTGGTATAGAGTGTTTTCACGTGATGTCACCAAACCGGAAGTCGGCCATGTTGGAGCTACTCACCAGTCAAAACAAACACTGAACAGCACAGTTTACTGCGAAGTTTGAAAAAGAAAAAGCAAAATGGTTAACTATTGCCGTGTTCTCGACTGTCACAATCCGTCAGACAGAGAAAAACATCTACAGTACTATCGTCTGCCCAAAGCTGTAAAAAGTCAGGGAGAGCAGACGGAGATATTATCAAAAGAAAGGAGGCAAATATGGATTGCAAGCCTCAATCAGAATTTGGATGGTAAGAATGTGGATAACATCCGAATTTGCTCAGCTCATTTTGTAGCTGGTATGTATTTCACGTTGACATTTTCACCTGTTTTTTGTGACTTGTTTGCAATTATATCTAAGCATAAAGGTATTGATAATAAACAAGGACAAGTCATAAATTTTTATTGAAAGTGTTAACATTTTTACCACTCTACATGACAGCTAACTAAGAGTAAATGGTTGTGAATGTGTCTTGTACATTACATGCACAACGGCTGTGACAAAGGATAAACTTACAGGAGGCAATATTTCAAGATTGCTACTAAACAAACTGGGATCCATTTCACAGGGATCTTCATCCCCAATTAACTTTAGTTTTTTCACGTAACCTTCTTTTTCTTTGGTGTCCAGTTTTTCTCTGTACAGCTGTTCAGTTGTGTGTGAATTTTTTTCAATCATATGTTGACGCTTTATAGCGAAATTTTGAGTTTTTGTCCATGGCTGCTTATGCATCCTGTTTGTTTTGAGTGAGCTATATCTCCAAGATGGTGCCACTTCTGGTTCTGGACCAGATTTGCAGGGTTCGTGAAAACACTCTATAATACTGATTTGTACCACAAGATGAAGTAGTGCATCAGTGTCATGTTAAGTGTGCCCCGAGACTATCAGATGTGTGTGTATGCAAGTGTAACTTGAACTGCTCCCTTGTAATTTCCCAAAAGGGTTGCCAGAGTGGATTAATTCGCGCTGGAAACTTGGCAGAGGTTTTACGTTGGATACCCTTCCTGACACAACCCTCCATGGTGAGAGAGGCTAGTCACTAGCCAAATCAGGGACCTTTTTGCTTGTCAGGTTAATGTGTAAACCACTACACTATGAAGAAGAAGAAGAAATGGTGAAGAAGAAACAGATGGTGACGTGACAGGTATTCTGGTGAATAAGACAGCAAACAGTGCCTGAAACGCCTGGAAATTGAATTTTATCACCACAAGAAATAGACCTCACACTTGGCCGTGTGGTGGGGGAAATGTTGCACTCGGTTAATGCATCGTTATCCATTTGCTATGATGCTAACTATGCAGCACAAACTGAGTGAGCGCATACATGTAGGTGTAGCAGCTGGTCTGCTCCGCTTTGTAAACACAGTGAGTGAGAGAGACAGTGGGGAGTGTACCAGGTTTCCCACTTCCACCATGAAGAGAAAAACTGAACCACCCAGAGAGCAGCGAGTCACAGTGAACATACAGTAATAGATGATTAGGAATACAGTAGTTAATTAGTAGACATAAGCACAGATATCAGCCTAATAGCTAAAGTAGATTTAAGTAAGCACACCTTCCTTTATTCTCTAACCAGTTTTAAAAAATGTGTAAGTTTTTTGAGCTGGTTCATGTGTAACAAATGTTAACAGTTGGATAAGACAGCATAACAGCAGCTTTATAATCCCCCTGCATTTTCTCATTTCCTAATACTTGAGCAACTACACTAATGCTTTCTGATAAAGCAGCGTCACCTACTGGTGAAATGTGGTTACAGTGAGTGCCTGTAATGATTTCTGAGAGCCAGTGGAACAGAAAAGTGTATTTTAATGTTCTGATGAATGACAATAAAGTGACCTCCCTGCCTCCCTTTCTACTGTAAATACAGAAGTACTCAGTAATTACATATTGTTGAAATTTTCAGTGACAGCCAAATCAGTGCACGTCACCTTGCAAAATACATACTAGTGTTATGAAACTATCAGAACACTACAGTTAATATTACAGTAAAAAAGGCTTTTAGAGGTAAAATGAGCTGTTTTTTCTTCTCATTAGGTAATATGCAGTCTGATGTCCACAGCGCCGCCTGCTGTTCATCTCATCTATCCAGCAAGACCTCAGCGAGACCACGACCTGCTGAGAGAAACGCGTCGCCTTCCAGCTATCAGCGCACAAATGTGACTGTCTTCTCCCGGGTTTGTCCCCACACACTCACCGCGGCTCACTTTAGGTCCGGACAGTAAAGTCGAGCTGTTCGTCCGCGCAGCACAGCGCAGAGCTGCCGAGCTTTCCCGCAAAACACCAGCTGACACCTGCAACACTGCCCTCAGACCTATGTTTGTGAACATGACTCACAGATAACAAAATAAACTCTAAAACAGCTGAAAAATGTGTCAGGTAGTCACACACGACCCCTACTCAAGGCTCGCCATTTTGGTTAGACTAAACTAGTTCAGTAACGATAGAGAGATGATTCACGAGGCTGCGACAACGATCCCAGAGTACATCGATAGAAACACTCATAATTCAAGATTTGGAGTCTTTTTCTTCCACAGTACTGTGCAAATATTATATTTTGTTTCCAAGGAGCTAGACTTTCTTGTGATTTTTAAAGTGGTCTTGGCTTTCTGAAGGTTTTTTTTTTATTTATTTTTTCTTTGGACACTGGCTGCTGCTTTGTTTACATTCAGTCCAGTCCTCCTACCTGATCATTATCAGATGAGTCTTCTTTCTTTCTTTCTTTCTTTCTTTCTTTCTTTCTTTCTTTCTTTCTTTCACCATACCTAGTCGACGTATAAGAAAGGTAAGATTCTTCAGTGAAATGCTGACATTTATCAAGAGCAAGATTCTGTAATGTTGAAAAGCTTATACAATTTTGACAAGATCCTAGAATTTTGATGAGATTCCAAAATGTTGATTAGATTCTATAATGTTGGTCATATTCTAGAGTTATGACAAGATTCCAGAATGGTGACAAGATTCTAGAATATTGGTAAGATTCTAAAATGTCGACTAAAGTGTCGTACAAGGAATTTGACTACAGCTTGTTGTACTTTAAAAAAAAATGACAATTATGCATAACTAGACATAAAACAAGGACAAGAATTAGGAAAGAAACTTAGTAATAAAAAAACAACAATACAATAATAATAATGATAATAATGAGGTATTGCTTTATATTGCACAGAATATTGGCATGGTAGCCTGTGTGTAGATATACCGTTTACAGAGTATTATTACAAGTGTAAAAGAGTAAAGAATAAAGTGCAATAGTAGCAATAATGGACAGAAGTTATTGGTAATAAACATTTAAATTAACTGTTTAATAAAGTAATGTCCTGGGAGAAGAAACAGTTCCTGTGTATGTTTGTTTTGGCGTACAGTGTCCTGTAGCGCCATCCAGAGGGGAGAAGTTCAAACAGATGGTGACCAGGGTGAGATGGATCTGCAGTGACATTTCCTGCTTGTTTCCTCTCTCTACAGTTGTACAAGTCCTGGATAGAGGGCAGTTTAGCACCAGTGATCCTCTCTGCAGACCTGATTGTCTGTTACAATCTGTTCCTGTTCTGTTTCATTGCTGAACCACATCAGACAATGATGGTAGTGCAAAACAGACTGGATTATTAATGTGTAGAACTAGATCAGCAGCTCCTGCGGCAGGTTGAACTTCCTCAGGAAGTACATCCTCTGCTGGGCCTTCTTGGTGAGAGTGTCTATATTCACTGACCACTTCAGTTTCTTGGAGATGATGGTTCCCAAAACCCTGAATATTTCCATCATGGACACAGTGTTATTGAGAACGGTGATGGGGTAGTGGTGGGGAGTTCCTCCTGAAATCCACTGTCATCTCCACAGTCTTCAGTGTGTTCCATTCCAGGTGGTTCCAACCATACCAGAGGACCAGCTGTCCCACCTCCTGTCTGTATGTGTTATCACTTTCTCGGAAGATGCTGATGACTATAGTGTCATCTGCAAACTTCAGGAGCTTAACAGAAGGAGCACTGGTAGAAGGAGAAGAGGAGAAGGGAGAGTACACACCTCTTGGGGCGCTGGTGCTGGTTTTTTGGGTTCCAGATGTGAAATTCCCAGCCTCGCCTGCTGCCTCCTATCTGTGATCCCCAGACGGATGGGGGCTGGCACAGTGAGCTAGGTCCATTTGGAGCAGAGGATGGTGTTGAACGAGCTGAAGTCCACAAACAAGATTCTAGTGTGTGTCCCTGCAGAGTCGAGGTGTTCCAGGATGTAATGCAAACTTATGACTGTATCCTCGACTGAGTGTTAGTGCTGTAGGTGAACTGCACAAGATCCAGCAGGGGTCCTGTGATGGCCTTCAGGTGGCCCAACACCAGTCTCTCAAAGGATTTCCTAACCACAGATGTCAGAACATTAGGTCTGTACTCATTTAATCCTGAGATGGAGGATTTCTTGGGGACTGAGATGCTTGTGGAGCATTTGAAGCAGAATGGGACTTCACACAGCTCAGGTGATCCCCTGACAGTCTGCGTGAAGATGGAGGTAGTCAGGAGGGAGACACACCATCTGGGCCTGGAGCTTTCCTGGTCTGTTGTCTCCTGAAGACCCAATGCATGTCCTCTTCATAGATCCTAAGTGCTGGTGGGAAGTGTGATTGTGGGACTGGGGGAGGTGATGGCAAATTGATGACTGGTTAGTCTAGAATGTTTATTAGATTCTAGAATATTGACAAGATTCTAGAATGGTGTTAAGATTCTGTAATGCCAGTTAGATTCCAGAATGTTGAGAAGCTTCCAGAATGTTGATTAGATTCTAGAATGGAATGCAATTATTTTGTCAAAGCCCTTGTATTAAAGCTGAAAGTATACACTTGGATCATATTTGGATAGTTTGATGGTTAAAATTCACTTTGTAGTGTTCTTAGGGAAAATTACAAAAAAAAAAAAAACACAAATAAAAAATTGTCACTGTCCCAAACAAAATATGGCCCAGATTGCATAAGGCAGTTTAAGGTACTCTGATAAATGATCTTTAAGTGTTACATGTTACCATTAAATATGCACTGTTAATCTCAGAGTAACCTGGTGTTCTATACTGATGAAAAATATTCAATAAACTGTTTACTGTAGACATGTTAATGCCAACCTTTGAGTGATAAAAGGAAAAATGGGTAGAATTAGCTTTCTGCCAAAAAAACTACATTACCTAAACCAGTAGCTGAGTGATGATTAATGGCGCTTTTCAATTTTCATGTCAGAAGTATTATCTAGATAAGACAATTTTTGTGAATGGTTGCACAAATGTATTCAGCTTCAACATTAGATAAATTGAATTAAATTGATGGCTAAGTCATTTTCTGCCTTTTTTACACTACCAGTCAAAAGTTTGGACACGCTTGGCCATAGTGGAGTATGGCCAAGCATGTCCAGACTCTTGACTGGTAGTGTATATTTGTGGATGACACAGCAAACTGTGTTCACAGACCCCTATTTCTGAAAGGTTTCCTGAGCCCATGCGGTGATTTCTATGACAGAATTATGCCTGTTTGCAATGCATTACTGCCTGAAGTCTCAAAGATCACAAGCATCCAGTATTTGTTTTTGGCTGTGTCCCTTGCGCACGGAGATATCTCCAGATTCTCTGATTCTTTTGATGATATCATGTACTGGACATGATGGAAAATTCAGTGTCTTTTCATTTTTACATTGAGGAACATATTTTGTCTCACAATTTGGAAGCACAGTGTCTGGCAGATTGCTGAACCCCTGCCCATCCAGAGAGACTCTATCTCTCTGAGGTGCTTGTTTTATACCCAATCACATTACGGCCTGTTGCCAATTGACCTAATTCATTTCAACATGTTCCTGAAGCTATTTCTTTTGTAGCACCACTTACTTTTCTAACCTTACACTACCAGTCAAAAGTTTGGACACGACTGGCCATACTCCACTATGGCCAAGCATGTCCAAACTTTTGACTGGTGTGTATATTTCAAAGAATTTTATAAGATGGAGTATTCACATAGAACTCACAAGAATATAATCTCAGCAATATAATTCAAAGTAAAAAAAACTTTATTTTCTGAAGAGCTGATGGATTAAAGTGTAGTAAAGCATTGCCATGATAATCATTAAATATCTACATGATTCATATCAACTTAATGAATCAAGCAATACCATTTACAGCTGTGTTCTATGCCAAGTAACCTAGCTAATGAACTCACTACACATGCTCAGTTTCTACACAGACCTCTAACTAAGCAGTTACTCATAATTACCAAAAGCATTTTAGTCATTTTGCATATCATTCATGGCTAATGCACGCAGGAAAGGAAAGTCATCCCAAAGAGTGCCTGGGTCTGTCACTTCTTCAGGTACACAATCATGGCTTGGCCCAAAAAAACACTGCTCCCCTCTCATCCCATCAGTCCCCAGATTCTGGTAGCACTTTGGAGTGAAAGATTCCTCTGCCTCTAAGAGGGGCTGTGTAGATTCAGAGCGCAGGTAGGCATGAGGCTCTTTTACTGGTGGGCTGTTACACGGACTAGAGAATATCACAGTAGCATAGGGAACAGAGTCGCTGTTTGAGCCAGAGTATCCAGTGATGAATGGCGAACCACAAATGGACTCTCCCAGGTCACTGGTCTCCTCTGCACTCTTTATCCAAAGATCATCCTCCTCTTTGTTTAGTTTCATTGGGAGATCCAGGAAACTGAGATGGGACAAGTATATTGGATTGGGCTCCTCACTGTCACAGGATGGATGAGTATACTGCAAATGAAAAATAAGTGAGTCAGAAATGTCCTTTATTAGTAAGCCTCACATTATACTAAGTATATAATAAATACACATTATATAAGTCTTTTTTGAACTCCTTGGTGCAGTGAAACAATCTTTAAACAGACTAATTTGAGTGTCCTGTATTCAGCCTCCCACTAATTGTGTTTTGGTCTTCAGGAGCACTTCATGAAAACAGCTGCCTGTTTCTCTGTTGAATGAACCATAGTGTTTACCAGATATCTACTAAATTTGTCTCAGATTGAGAAAAGCACAGACAGTTTTATGATAATTATCTGTGGGGTCTTCCTCATATTATATAGTCCTGTGAAAAAGAAAGTTCTGTGAAAAAGAAAGTTTTCACAGAACTTTATGCAGTCCTGTGAAAGCTTAAGCAAAACCTTCCTGCTTAAATAGGAATTAATGGGGTAAGTAGAAGCCAGGTGCTGCATGGAGTGGATGTCCCTGCAAATTCACCCCAAGGTTAGATTGTGCAATTCTCAGGGAAACTGCAAAGACCCAAAAGCTACATCTCAGACTCTACAGGCCTCAGTTAACATGTTAAATGCTAAAGTTAATGACAGTACAATCAGAAACAGACTGAACAAGTACGACTTGTTTGGAAAGCGTCTCCTCTCTAAAAAGAACATGGTAGCTCAGCTTTGGTTTGATTTGCAAAATTTCATCTGAACAAATTGCAAGACTTCTGGAAAAACGTCCTTGGGAAGGAAAGAGGAGACCAGAGTGGAGATGTCTGGCTATAATGCCACAGTGCCATGTTTGATGAAAACCAAACAGAGCTTATCAGCACAAATAACTGTTAAGAACAATGGTGGAGGGGTGATGGTTTGACCTGTGCATCTAGCAGTCTTTAAGTTGAATATGAACTCCTCTATAAACCAAATTATTCTAGAGTCAAATATGAGGAAATCTGTTTGCAACTAAAGCCTGGCTTATTTTGGGCTATGCAATAGGACAGGGATACCAAGCACAGCAGGAAATTAATGGCTGAGAAAGAAATGACCCAGTCAAAGTCCATACCTCAACCCAACTGAAATGCTGTGGTAGTACCTTAAGACAGCTTTGCATAAATTAATGGCTACAAACCTTAATGAACTGAAAAATATTCTAAAGAAGAGTAGGCCAAAATTCCTCTACACTTATATGTAAAGTCATACAGAAAACAGTTACTGCAGTTGAAGGTAGTTCTACAAGCTACTGAAACATGGGGTGTACTAGTTAACACATTACTGCATAGAGTCCTGTGAAAACTTTTTTTTTTCAAATGATTGTATAATGATTGTGATACCTTGGCACAGTGAAACAAACTATAAACATCCATTACAAACTTCTCACTTCTCTGAAGGAGAACTTGCAGAATTTTGTGATAATTCTGTGTGGAGTTCATCCTCTTCATATTTTACATATTGATGTGATTTACTGTTTATATAAAACTAAAACTTGTTCAGGATAGCATGCATAAAAGCATCTTTATTTTGCTATGGTGGATGTCCACTTTCCACACCTGTGTTGATTCTGATGTCCATCTTAGGATGCTGCTGTTAGCTGGATCTGGAACAGCTGGCCAGAAATGTCCCTTAAGCCTTGAAGTAGAAGAACAACCAACCGACAAAAAATGTTGAGGTTAAACAATATTACAGCGTCACAACTTAGGACAGTGTACCCATGATCTTACCTTTTACGTTCAGAGAAACAAGTCAGGACTGTGACAATTATTATCAATGACAGTCCAACACCAGATGCAATTACAATCATCACAACAACAACTGCATCTGAGAAAAGGAAAACACAAAATGTCATATCTGATCTGAGAGAACATATTCTGTTCAAGATGACTTTCTAGAAAGCCTGGGTAAAATTTGATACTAACCAAAAGGCACAATTTCAAATTCAGTTGTTGACCCATTCACACTTCCACTGAGTGTGTTAACCATCAAAAAAGCGTGGTATAATGACAAAGTTTTGAGGTCTCTAAGGATCACCGTTGTTTTTTCTGGTTCTGCATTCACAGCTGAAGAAGAGCCAGACATTAGAAAAGATCAAATACTTAAAACTATCCGATATTCTATAATCAAATTAAGGTATTTAACATACAGCTAATGTTTTCCTTCTCATTCCAATAGAAGACTGTGTAGTTTTGGATAATTCCGTTTCTTTGGTCTAATGGTATTTCATCCCAGGTAAGCTCGATGTTTGACATCCAGTTCTTTTTAATTTTCATATTTGGAACCATGGATGGAACTTGAAAAAAAAGAGAGTATAATTCTGCGTGATCAGTAAAACTAGCTAGAGCTATCACAATTTGACATTATATAGTACAGCCAAGGCCTTTAGTCCTATAAAAATAATTATTCATTTGTTTCCACAAGAGGGCATTATTCCATCATGTATCAGCTGTTCTCTGAAAGACTGCACAATATATATTTTGTGGGCCAACACCCGTCTCACTTCTTCAAAGTTGAGGCAGCCTGGCTTCTCTTTGGCACCTCTGCATGCTCTTTGTGTGAGCCTCTTTGTGTCTTGGGTGACTTACCCTTTTGTCTCAAGTAGGCATTAACAGTCTGAGGATGGCCTATCCCATCCTTAAACCTAGGATATACAGAGATCCCATAGGGCTTGTAGGGCTCAAAGCTGCCTATTGATGAGAGTGAAGAGGTTAGAGTGGATCAGTGCCCACGAGCATCTAACAGTGTGTACAGGCAGGTTACGCACAGGAAAAAGAAGATTTTGCACCAGAGTGATTGTTTGAATTCCTGTTGTAGAGGATTGTCAACCGATTAGGAATGCCAAATAGAAGGTAAGTAAAATAAGAAGCACATGTGTAATACAAAAATAATACATACCTGTTATAACAATACTTGACTGGTTTTTGTCAGCAATTTCAAACTGGATGTAGGAGAGGCCTGTTTTTAACAAAGGTCTCCATTCTACCACATAACCAGTGAGTCCATCATTAACCATGCTTCTCCACTGGACAAGAAATGATGTGTCTTCTTGAGGGACTGCTGTGATATCTGATATCGCACTATGATCTACAGAAAGAAAAAACACACAATGCTCATCATATCTCACCTGAACCATTTTCTAAACCCGTTCAAAATCTTTGAGTGAGTAGTGAGTTACCTTTAGGTTGGTAAATTCGAACTTCAGTTGGGGAGGATTGCCCTGCTGCATTTACAGCACTCAGATATACTTTCTTTACTCTCCCAGGGAGCTGGAAAGTACAGTAATTCCCCTTTGTAGAGCATACCTTTCTCTTTTCACCTGGCAGTTTTTGCACGGAGACAATATATGACACATTTTGGCCGTTGGCACGGAATTGTTTTGATGGCTGAAACAGTCAGAAAATGTGACAACATTTTTTGTTAAAAGAAGACCTCACACTGCACCAGAACTATAAGAAAAAATACATAGGTTTATGACAGGTGTCAGGCAATCTGTGTGATGTGTGTACCTTCCAAAACAAGTGTATATTGAGTTGTTTGGGCATGTTATCCCCAGATATCTTCATCCATGAGTCTAGGCGTCCAGTGGGAGCTGAAAAGAAAGAGACGGCTGTCAGCATGTTGCATGTCAAAAGCCTGCACTTCTTTTTTCACTCTTTAGAAAGTATGGAAAGTAACTTTTCCATAAAAGACAGGCCCATGGATTCACTGCGACAAAACTCAATGCATCAATTCAACCTGTGCTATAGAGCGAAGCAATGGCAAATGCAGAACATGACATTAGCATATATTGAAAAGACTGAAATGGAAGAAAAGGCAATAGATTGCAAAGTGTTAGAGTGACTGACTGTGTCACTCTGAATTGATCTCAAGCCTACCACTCTCCAAGGTGACACCAGACTGGCTGCTGCTCCATTCACTCCAGGGGCTCTGCTGGTATCTGACTCTAATCTGAGCAAAATACTGAGTCCCATGCAGGAGGCGACACTGGTCCACAGGCCTTGATGCTTTAACACGTCGCGAAAAGATCTGTCATATGTCCCGGGGACACAAAGGAATACAAATGTAATTCCTGACATTCTCATTGTAAACTCCAGGCAGGGATATGGATGCCTATAGCAACTGGATCAAATGTTGGGCAAAATAAACTTTCACTTCATACAACAGGGATTGATTTGAACTCACTGGCTCAATCCATTGGGTACTGTCAACAGGCTTGACTCGGGCTTCTAGGTTCAGACTGTAAAACTGCATCCAGCCCTGGTGTTCAGACAAACTCCAGCTCAGCTTAAGGCAGCCGTACCTTCCAGGCATCGCTTGAATTTTCAGAATGTTGGGTGGGTCGAACTTAGCTGAAAAAGTGAAGAAAACAAAAGTACACATTTCACCCCCATGTGATTATAGTTTTTAAAATAAGTGCTAAAAAAGCACATTTTAGCTCAGATTCATATAACTAAGACCCAGAACTATTATCTCCTGTGCATTAATTGTTTGAGTTAGTCAGGCCTTTAGAAAAATCACAGTTGATCTTTGAAAAATGCTTACTCTAGTCCAACAAGTCTTATCATAAGCCTCAAATACTCATCTAACAAAAAGAATTGAGAAATATAATTGAGACATATTCTCTTTTAAACACTGTATGACACTAAAATAATTGGAAATAAAATGCTTTGTTTTAGGTATCATACTGATAATGCATTGTATTATTTCTTATTTTAACATAAATTATGTGTCTACATTTTGTGTGTCTTGAGTCTCACAAAAAATTGCAAAGTGATATGTCATTTCTAGCTATGTGTACAGGAAATACACTCACCAACCACTCAATGCATTTAGGCATTCAGACATGGTCAAAATGACCTGATGAAGTTCAAACTAAACATCAGAATGGGAAAGAGAGGTGATTTACATGACTTTGAATGTGGCATAGTCTTGGTGGCTGGTCTGAGTATTTCAGAAATTGCTGATCTACTGGAAACAGCAGAAGCAGCAACTACAGCAGCAGAAGACAACACTGGGTGCCACCCCTGTCACCTAAGAACAGGAAACCGAGTCTACAGTTCAGCAGGGCTCACCAGAATTGGACAATAAAACGTTGGAAAATTGTTGCCTAGTCTGACGAGTCTCAATTTCTGCTATGACATTTGGATAGTAGGGTGAGAATTTTGGGTAAACAGCATGAAAGCATGGCTCACCAACATCTCGGACTACTGGAAGTGATGTAATAGTGTGGGGATATTTTCTTGGCACACTCTGGGCCCCTCTGTTGGGCTCCCAACTGAGCATAAACTCCACAGCCTGTCTGAGTATTGTTGCTGACAATGTCCATCCCTTTGCGACCACAGTGTACCCATCTTCTGATGTCTGCTTCCAACGTTATGTCACAAATCTCAAATCATTTCAAACCATTTCTTGAACATGATAATGAGTTCACTGTATTGAAATGCCCTCCAAAGTCACCAGATCTCAGTCCAATAGAGCACATTTGGGATGTGACGGAACAGGAGAGTTGCATCATGGACGTGCAGCTGACAAATCTGCAGTAACTGTGTGATGCTATTATGTCAATATGGACCAAATGTCAGAAGACTGTTTCCATCACCTTGCTGAATCTATGCCATGAAGAACTGAGGCTGTTCTGAAGGAAAAAGGGAATCCACTCCAATACTAGCAAGATGTATCTAATTAAATGGCCAATAAGTATATGCACATTGCGGCTTAGAAAAAGATGAAGTCTTTTAATCATGCAATATTTTTTCATTCAGAGTTGTAATGTTTCAATAGTATATAATCCATTAAATAGATCCAAGTTATTCTTAGCTCCATTACTCAAATCAAGTGAGATCCACAAATTAGGGCTGTAAATTGTGAAAGAAAATTTGAAGGAGTAGAATTTTGTGTACTTGTAGTGCTTTTATTAAATTCCACAAAATTTGTGGTAAAAACACTATGAGTGATGATAATAAAACCAAAAAAATTTGTATCAGTTTCTCACCTGAACTAACAGGTTCTAAAACAACTGGTGCTGAGGCCATCTCTCCAAGATCATTCACAGCTTTCACAAATATTTTCATGTTAGAAAAGAGAACAAAGCCAGAGCGAGGGATGGTATAGCGATGGACTCCTGGTAGCAGTTCATAAGAATGGTTCACGTTTAAATCCCTAAAATGATGAAATCACATTGTAGGAAATACAGTTGTGCAACCTTGAAAACAAAGTGTAAATGACACATTGAGCATTCCTGTCACCAATATGATATTTGCTCTTTCACAAGTTTTTCATTGTATTCCAGGCAGTATTACCATATTTCAGTGTGGAGAGAATACTTTGTGAGCAAATGGGTTTCCCGCTGCCCAGGGTCCCATCTACAGGTCATGGTGTTGGTGGTGAGGTTTGTCTGACAGGTGAGGTTTTGTGGTTCTTGTGGTGGATCTAAAGGTTAAAAAAATCAACCAAAAGTGAATATTTTTTAAAATCATTTTAACAGAGCTGTTATTTAAAGTCCCAGTCATGCTTATCATAGCTACTTGTGGATTTAATTGACTGGCACCTGAGTTTTTGTGGAACTGATTAAAATATAACATCACAACAAAAGGATCTGTCCCTTGTATTGGAACCAAGTATGACTGATGAGTTGTATGGGATAGGGCTAGTGTATAATTTAAATATGTATGTACGGATAGTTGATTGCATTTACTACTGTATTTGGAACACAGTTATTTGTATCAGTAGTAATGAATTTATCTACCTGCCTGTGGACTTCAGATAGAAGTTAGCTTGTGGCTATGGGTCTTTGCTTTGCCAGAGATTGGTTTAGGTGCTTTTAAGTGGTAAGAAAATAAAATTACCAAATTTCTGGTGATACAGCTTATGCTTAGGAATACAATTAGGATAGTTTATAGATATAAATACGGGCAAAAAATACTAATTAAAATTCTTCATTAGTCAAAGTTCAAAAGTTTCTTTTTGATGTGATGCAGTCATCTTGTGATACAATCTTTGTTTTAGCTTCTAAGCCTGTCTGTTCAAAGATAAATTAATCAAATCTTCTTCTTCAGATGTCATAGACTGGTTGATGAACAAGTTATTACAGTTAATTTAAAGGTTTACAATTGAAGTTCTCATTTTCTTTCTCTCCTGAGCCTAGAAAATCAAGTTAATATGTTAAACTTAATCTACAATTCTGGTTCAAAAGAACAACCAGGTAAAGAGAAGGAAAGTTAAACTGATCAATGTATAAAGATGTAAAAGATGCATAAATGTTTCTCACATCCAGCTTGGATCTCCACCCCTGCGACAACTTGAGAAGGAGAGGCCTGGATACAGCAGGTTAGGAATGCTCTGGTGTGATTGAAGCTCGATATAACAGTTGTGGAAACCATGCTGCTCTGATTGGCCTCAGGACTGCTGGGAATAGGAATATTATCAAGACGCCATTCTATATGAACAGCTTGTCCAGTGACCTGAGGGCAGTCCTCTTTGATGACACAAGTAGCTGTCACAGGGGACCCTAAAGGTACCACTGAGTTGGATGTTTGGATCTTTGCACAGGACTGTATGTCATCCTCTAAAAAAAGAACAAAAAAGATTTAAATATTGCATTGTGAAGACGGTATTTATTCTAAATACTTAGTCTTGTACTAGATAAGATCTTTTAGGCAAACAATGCAAAAGGTTGTAACAAGTGTCTTTGTAATTGCTTGTTATGTATTTCCATTGCAGTTTCATTCTGACACCAGCACTCACCATTCTTCGCTCCATTCACAAATGTCACCAGCATGATAATCACTGACACCCATGTGGATATCATGATGATAAAACCTGTTAGGCAGCCAAAATGAAATGCATTATTGTTAAATTACCAACTGTCACGCTCTGTCAAAACAATGTTTGAATTGCTATTCCTTTCCAAGTGCATTGTGTGAGGGAGGAATTGAGTGATATCGTCTGTTGCTTCAAAAGACATCATCAGTATGGTGGTTCAAGGGTTTGGATGTGATCTCCATAATGCATAATATTTCAGTATACACACAGTGCATTTGCTGCCACCCAGATCTCTAGCAGTGAAAAATCTGCAGGGCTGTCTGTGTTTGTGGAGCACGGAACAAAACCGAACACTGACACTTGACACACTCAGGAAAAATAAAAGTCAACACTCATGGCAGCCTGGGTTCACATTTATGCAACATTACACGGGGGAAGTGACATTTAAAGCTCTGCTAGCTGAAAAACAAAACAGATATCACCAGCAGCTGTCTGCACAGTGTTTATACTCTTACATTGTTCAATAGGAAGAATGAAACTCTTCCAAATAGTGAGTGAAATATTGATTGCTAGTTCTTATAAGGTAACTTGGCTTTGTTGAGCTCACACTCCACAGTTAATTGATCATGTATACTGTAGTAAGCAGAAAATAGGAACTTGTTGGCTAAGCAAATGGAAACAACTGTCCAACATACTGCATCTTTGATATTAAATATACAGCCTACTTATTACATTACAGAGTGAGTTAGGATCTCACCATTACACAAGCACGGATGTTTAAAATGCACAGAAATCTTCATTCTGGCTCACAAAGCACCTCCAACAAAACCAAGACATGCCATCACAGCCTGAATGTCTCTCTCTCTGTGCTGTATGAAAGGAAAGACAATTAGTTTAGATTACAGAAACAGTTAACTAATTAGTTGAGTGAAAACAATGGAATAGTAAATTGCCATTAAAAGCACATGGAAATGTATTAAATGCTTTTAAATTGTGACATATACATGTGGTTTTAAAATGTGTGCGACATATTCACATGTGGCTTATAGCATTTAAAGCAGTAAACAACACATATGTAAATGTATTTTTTAACATTTTAAAATACACTCACTGGTCACTGGCACACCTGTTCAGCACAAATATGTAACCAGCACACGTAGCAGCAACTCAGTGCATTTAGACATGTAGACATGGTCAAGACGGCCTGCTGAAGTTTAAACTGAGCATCAGAATAGGGAAGAAAGGTGATTTAAGTTACTTTGGTTGCTGGTGCCAGATGGGCTGGTCTGAGTATTTCAGAAACTGCTGTTCTACTGGGATTTTCCTGCACAAGCATGTCTAAGGTTTACAGAGAATAGCTTGAAAAAGAGAAATTATCCAGTGGAGCAGCAGTTCTCATTGATGCTAGAGGTCAGAGGACAAACTGCTTTGAGCTCACAGGAACAGTAACTCAAATAACCACTCATTACGACCAAGGTATGCAGAAAAGCGTCTCTGACTGACGTCAAACCTTGAAGCAGATGGGCAAAAGCAGCAGAAGACCACACCAGCTGCCACTTTTGTCAGCTAAGAACAGGAAACTGAGGCTACAATTTGTATGAGCTCACCAAACTGGACATTAAAAAAATTAAAAATGTTTCCTGGTCTGATCAGTCTTGATTTCTGCTGTGACATTTGGATGGTAGGGCCAGAATTTGGCATATTGTAAAAGAATGGTTCCATCATGCCTTGGATCAGTGCTTTAAGCTGCTTCTGGTGTTTTAATGGTGAGATTTTGCACAATTCTATTCTTCCAACTTTGTGGGAACAGTTTTAGGAAGGCCCTTTTGAGTGCCAGTATGACTTTGTCCTAGCATGCAAACAAAGTCCAGAAGGGCATGGCTGGATGAGTTTAGTGTGGAAAAACTTGACTGACCTGCACAGAACCCTATCAAACACCTTTGGGATGAACTAGAAGGGAGATTGCAAGCCAGACCCTCTCGTCCAACATCACCTCACAAATGCTCTCCTAGATGAATGGGCTAATACAGAAGCCAGTTATACTTGTTTTTGAAAGATCAAAAGACTTTTATTGAAAAATAAAATAAATATTGTTACCTGCATTTAATGAGTGAAAGTGTGAAAATTGTTAAATAAATGTCATGTATTAGGTATTTTTGGACACATTTAAACTTTGGGCAGGTGTCACGTTGGGTTATAAAGACAAATTGGAGGGTAATGAAAGTTTGCAGCTGAGCTTTACAGGAGAATTGAGAGGTATAAATGTGTGACTTGAATTTTCAATTCATTATATAGTTCTATCAGTAATTCTAACTGATAAAATGATCAAAAACTAATATATTCATTAAATATTGTCAACAACACAATAGGGTGAAAAACATCCAATACTGTGTCAGATGACCCACATTTCTCCATCAGAGATACATTTAAGACAGATATATGTTAGTGTGTATGACTCACCAACACATGAACATACAGATGTGTACCCCGAACCAGTAAATGATACAAGAGCATTGAGAAACTTCCTGCAGTCTCATAACACGCAACCTGCCTGTTTTGGCAAAAAACTGAAAAATCCGCATTTCCTCAGGTTAACATATGGTAAGTTGGCAATGTCGACTATGATTAATAAACTGTTGAGAGTCCAATTCAACTTGTTCTTTAGCCAAAAGACACAGCTACAATTGATGTATTAGATTCTAAACATTTCTGGCCTAGAATAACATTATACCCTTGGGCAGAAATGCCATATCTAGAGTGTCAAATTGCAACAACTCCATTAGATGTGGAAGTATTGCCTAAAATTTGTATAATTTGTAACTATCACTCAAACCGTTAGATCACAGCCCTCAGTCCACAATAACTGACTATTTGGTGAAGCTGCATTTTGCTGTGAGAGAGAAATGGAATTTTCTTCCTATTTCTTATCAGCACTGTGCAAAAAGCCCCCCATTTTCCCTTGCTTTCCTTTTTAGAATTTCTGCTTACTACTAATAGGTAATTGCCTGTGGCTCTGACAAAAGGCAGTTGAGGGAAAGACATAGTGTGTGTGTGTGTGTGTGTGTGTGTGTGTGTGTGTGTGTGTGTGTGTGTGAGAGAGAGAGAGAGAGAGAGAGAGAGAGAGAGAGAGAGAAAACAAAGGCAGAGAAATAGGGAAGGTGAGAGGCTGCAGAGCTATTTAGTATGGCATGGGGTCTGTGAATATGAGAGTTGTTGTCCATGACCTCTTCTCCTTATTTGCAGAGCAACAGTCAATTTCATTGCCTACGGCTGTTTTAATATGTCCCACCTGTTTACAAAGATACACCCTCAGCCAGTGGAAAAACACAACCATATGCAACGGCATATCTCCAAGCAAGCAGTCTAACTCTTCTTTTACCCATCTGTCTCTCTCTCTCACGTGAGCATGACTGCCTCATGCTCAAACATACAAACTTTCTCTCTCTCTCTCTCTCTCACATACACACACACACACACACACACACGCGTACACCTCCAAGGTTAATAGTAGCTGTCACGAGCAGGGTGAGCAGTAATGGAACACACAAATGCCCTGGGGAGAAAAGCAGTCTGTGGACAGACAGAATGTGGGAATGATGAGAAGAGCTAAGAGGAGGAAGAAGGGGGTGACGAAGCAAGGGAGTAGAGGGAAGAGAGTTGGAGGGGTAAACTATTCCTGTTAATCAATTACCCCAATGCAGATGAGGAGATTATTTATGTCTCCATTAGAACCAAATTATTCACACTCTTCCTGCATTTGGGTGTGTGCATTTGCATTCATGTCCTTTTGGGTATTTGATTGCAGTGGAATGAGGGGATAAACCTGCACTCAAACAGGAGTGTTGTCAAATGGAACAACAAGTTATTTGCAGTGCATCTTTTATCAGCTATACCTGGTCCTCATTTGTTAACACTTTTAAATCAATACACCACCCTCTCTCTCTCACTCCTCTCACAGTGATCTTCACTTTGTCTCACACCTCTATTTTTACATGCCAGCACTGTCAGTGTTGACTGCTGAATTGAGGCACTAAACGAGTCAGTATATCAAAGAACAGTTTGAACACTAAAGAAAGTCATTTCAGGTTGCCTGAAACAATGTAAGTGAAATGCATGTATGGCAATAATGCAACCATATAGTATATATCTTATATAGGTCTCAACAGCATGCAATGACTAAGCTTTTGTTTAATGTACAGTGTAAAATTGTAAAATGTGAAAACAACCAATTAATTTAAACACTTTATGTCTGACAATTTCAGCTCATATTAGAAAGAGGTTTTCATACCCCTCCAAAGATTACAGACAGAACAGTTGTGAGATATCCATAAAAACTCTTATTGGTCTACTTACTTGACACAAAGCTTCTCTTATTCTCAGCAGTATGTAGCCCCTGCCTCTGATCTCTTTTACTCCTGCCTGACTGTGGATAGTAATGCCATTCTCACCTGTCTCTGAATGCATTCTACCACAAAGAGTCAGACCTCACTTTTACACACACTGCTGTTAAGGCTTATTTTTAAATGATTGTGTTTGGACATCTTTAAAAGTCCTTTTTTGGTGTAAAAAAAAAAAAAAAGCCTCCACTGTGCAATATTTTTTTTACTGTAAATGACAGTGTGTTTAGGAGAAGGAGAAAGATTATTTCTACAGTATTCAAATAACAGATTTCAAAGCATATTTTCTGCATGTTTATCAGGAAGGTCATCAGCATAAAATCTGTGCCAAATCATCTATGCAGAGTCATCTGCTGTGGTGACCTCATGGGGAAATACAAGAGAGCAGCCGAAGGTACATAAATATTCAATGTATGATGACAGCAATACATTTTTAATTCATTACTGCTGTGATTCACACCCCATTTCTATTAGTGAAGGCTCATGGTTACTGTAGTATTGTCTTATTCTCCCTTTAATATTGAAATAACAGATAAAGCATGAGGTTTCAGACACAAAATTAAAATAATTAAAACTGGTGATGAAGACATTAAAAGATATCCCTTTTAACAGAAAATAGCTAGGGGCAAGTAGAAGGAGAAAGAGCAGGAGAGAGAGAGAAAGAGATCAAAACATGTTGAGGAAGGAGTGGATAGAGTGTAGCGGAATCAAGAAGCACTGTCTTCCAGGCATCACAGGTAAATATTTCACTATATCCTGAGCATCAGACACAGTGCCTTTGATATGCAAAATAAAAAGTATGCCTCTCAACCCAAATAAAAAGAAGAGCACTGATTGGAACAAGCAACAATTGTGCCTACGATGTCCTTAAATAATTTTTTTTCTTTCTTTCTGAAAAATTGCACTGTTTGTTACTGTAGCTCTTCTGTTGGGTGGTGGAATAGTAATGACATTCCTCACAATGACACTAAAAGGTGGTTAAAGTTCACCCCATATACTAAAGGTGATACAGATCCCTCTTATGTCTACCTTTTTTATTTCTAAGCAGTCTTATAAAGTGAAACTGTCATGGCTGTGGGGTGTTGTGTCTAAGTTTTTGAATTCTGGACCATTTTGATGTTGGTTTCAGATTTTTTTGGTTTTTAGTATTGTTTCTTGTATTCATCAGTGTGCCCTTGTGTCTACTATCCTGGATTTCTGTTTACATTGCCTTTTGGACTTTGTTATGAATTGGTCTACCTTAAAAAAGGTATGCCTTTTGTTCACATTTGTCTGGTCAGAAGTCTGCTTTGGGTCCGGATCTCTAGCAATCGTGGAATAAACTTCAATGTATCAACATGATCACAGACAGCCAGTAACAACGCTCCTACTGAAAATGTATTCAGTTAAAAGAACATGTTCGTGGAACTAAATACTACATTGTTTATTGTTAGCCAGCATCTTCCCCTCATTTAAGGAAGACAAAGTATTTGTTAATTATATACTGTGTCATGGGAATATTCATGCAGTATCCTTCAAGATGTTCATCACCTAGTTAACTGTAAATAATTCGGTGTTGTCAAGTGTAATAACAGGTTCTTTAAAGAAATGGGGTAGTTAGGAAAATGAGATGCATAGGCAGCTTTTCTTCTCTATCTTATTATTGGCTACTTCCCACAGTTGCCCTTCTGTGGTAAATAATAAAGCTGTTGTAAAATAAACACAATATAGCTTCCCTGCTTGAGAGAATACAGCCCTTTTGTCATAAGTCCAAATACCTCTAATTTATATCCTAGGCACTTTTATTCATGGTATTGTTTTTTTTTCTGGAGTGTTCAGTCATCCATGTCAGCTTATCAGGGGATGTCTTTGAAGAATACAGTATAAGTAGAACAAACACCTGCCTACATATATCTTACATTAAGTGCATCTATCCATGTTCAAATTTCCCTAAGGTACAACTTAATGCCATGGTAATTATATGACTTTTAGCTGCAGTTTACCTGGTTGCTGCAATGATTTAAAATGTACGCAGAATGCGTTCATTGTAACCAGACATTAATGTGGCTCCAAGTGTAACAGAGTTTATTTCATACAGCGGTAACCACATATTTTCACTTTAATATATTATTTGATTTGTGCAGCTTTAACAATTTAACTGTGATGTTTGATTGTTAGGTCATGTGGAAATTCAAATCTGTTTTGTATATTTGTGGAAAGATTTCAAGATGTAGTCCATTTCTACTGGGTAGATGTTTAGTTTTCCAGTTACAGTTATTCTACTTTTACTTTAACAAGGCCTCTAACCTGCAAGGAAGACAGACAGCTTTACTAAGCTTGTTGTAGAGACTTGACAACAAGGGTGGCTGAATATCACTAAAGAACATCACAACAGTAACCTGGTAAGCCTGCAACTTGGATCAGCGCTGACTGGTTAGGAGTACTGCACTTTCATAATATCATTCTTACATGCATTTCTGAATGTTAGAATGCCAAGTACTTATAGTTAATTATGGATTGTAATGTGTTTATTGTTTACATATTTTCCTCTCATTTGTTATTTGTTTAACAAATTAAGTATTTTTATCTATAACCAGTTCTGCGTCAGGCACCTAAACAAGTATCAACAAGAGGGAGAGGGGTGAGACTGTTTGATGCAAATTCACAAGTCAAGTTACTTGATGTGACTTGGCAAACCAGGTGTAGCCTGAAGCAGCTGTCCTCAGCACAACATATATTTTAGGTTTTCAGTCCAAGTTTGATTTAAACCATTGCAACAGTAATGTAACCTTTTTGTAATACGTAAGGATTACGTCAGTGAAGAGTGAAAATTACATTATTAAGTTAATTTCCTCTGCATGGGCAGTACCACCAGTAAAGAGCATCAAAAACTAGATGGGAGGAAAAAAATCCTTATTCTTATCCTGTAGTTGCTCCAAACTATTTGTATTCTAAAGTGTCCCTTTAAGTAAACATTTTAAGTAAAGAGTGATTATTTTGTTACAATATTTTTTTTTTTTTTTTAAACCTGTCCTGTCTGGCAGCATTAGCAAGCAGAATCATGGTCTGAATGCTTTGTTGTGCCAAACACATTTAATTTGCCAAAAGGAGCTCCATAAACTCTATGGCCTCCTTTTGTTGATACATTTCTTTCTTTCTTTATTGCCAGAACAGAAAGGTAGGGAAAAGAAAAGAAAGAAGAAGAAAAGAGAGAAACAGAAGAGAAAAGAAGAAGAGTGCACATTAAGATACCAATCACTGCATCTGTAATAAGCATACTGCAACTGAAAAATAAAGAACAGACATATGATCTACAAACATACAATCCATAACAACAACCTAGATAAGCATCAGTAACAGTAAATAATAAATACTGAATGTTACCGAGCTGCACACAAGACCAACATTGCACAATATGCTTAGAGTCATCAGCGA
>VUQH01083404.1:0-24548 GCA_015106775.1 Etroplus canarensis
GGTCTGAATACTTTCCGTACCCACTGTAATACTGTTCTTTAAACCCCCAAAATGAGCTCATGCAGGCATTTCCAGTGTTTAAAGGTTCACTTTGTTTAAATCTGAGAACAGCTCCATGTAAGTGCAACTTCAAGATGGGTGTGTATAAACTTTCATTTATTTTGTATTTTTTTTTTTTTTTTTACCTCTGTGGTGGTAGAAACAATCATTATGTGTGCGCACATGTGTGTCATACACATGTGTGCACATTGTTCTGAAATGGCAACAAGCCATGTGTGCCATTTTGTGAACACAGGCTTTGCTTAGCAAGCAGAGCTTCTCTGAATGAGACCAATGCTGGAGAAGACCCATTGCACCAGCTTTTAATTAGGTGCCTTCAAAAGGCTGACAGGTAAAAATTAGCAGATATCTCGGTCCACCCCCAAGAAAAGTTTTCTGAAACTTACTTACAGAGCAGATACAGTAGATGTGCACAGAGTTGCTTTACAAAGAATACAAACAGTATGCGTCTAGGCATATTTTTAAATGATGTAAATGACAATTATTTAATTATTATTTTTACTTGCAAAGGCACATTTGTGCTTGGGAATGAGCAAAATTTCCCCAAAAATCATGGCAGGGGGAAAGGAGGAGATGGGTCAACGGTGACCTTCAACTTTGGCCACTTAAATCTAATTAGTTCTTGCTTGAGTCCAAGTCATTTTTTCCAGATTTAAAGGAATTCTCAGAAGGCATTCAAGCAATATTACATGCATGAAAATTAAACAGACCAATATGCATATTTGCAGATGGACAACTTGAAAGTACAATGCTTCTGACCAATGCAATTGTCAGCATGGAACCATAACAAAAAAAACAAACAAACAAACAATCTTTCAAACAATCTTTAGGGATTCAAAATTTATGCCCTGGCCTTTTTGAGAGTGGGTGTCAACCTTAAACCTACTGGAGCATTAGTGTATCACTGGTTTCCTATTTAAAGTGGCTAAAGTTATTTTAACACGTTCGTTACACCACATGCGTTAAATAAGTACAATTTATAGAAATGTATGGAAAATGTAAAAAGTTCAGGCTACAGTGATATTATATCATGAAAGTAGAGCATTTAAATAGAAGCATGTCATAGTGACTTCCTCATCTCAAACAATTTACTGAAACAAAAGCCAACAACAGTGGTGAGTATACCGCAATAAAAAATGTCAATGTCTCAATTTGTCATGTGCCCTTGACTATCAATTACAGCTTGACTTCTGTGACTCTTCCAGTCTCTCTGTATCTCCGTTGCAACCTGCTGATGACACTCTGTGACACTCTAAGCTCAGTGGCCACTTCCTCTGAGAACATCCTGTTTGAAATCTCGCAATGGCGAGGTACTGTTGATCAATTGTTAGGTGTCGTCTAATGTCAAAATGTGACCAGCATGATGAAGAGGACTGTTGAAATACCAATTCTAATTGAAACAGAAAATTTATTGGTTGATCAAGGATCAAACACCAGTTGTAAATTTTGCCGTTAAGCATTTTGTTAGAGAACAGCAAGTTATGCAAAATGTACTGAAACACTGAACAGTTGGACATGTGCATTCAAAAGTGTAGAGAAGGTCAAATTAAGTTCACGAGTAAAGGTTATAGTGCATTTTACCTGAAAGCCGAATATCCTTAATTTTTTGTGAGTAGTGCAGATTATAGCACCTTTGCATGTGTGAGGGATGTCAAGTAGAGTTTTGAACTACATATAGACACAGATCAATTAAAGTGGTAACCTTAGTATGAAATTTTAACATAATATAAAGCATGGAAGAACTGCAGAGTACTTTTTCTAAGAAAAAGTTGCAATGCTGTGGAGTTGTAACTTAAAAAAAAGAATTTATTGATTTACAAATCATTTAAACTGGCAATATGTATCAAAAAGTTGAGATAGAGGCAAATTCATTACTTCTTTGCATCATCTCCTCTAGTTTCAGTTCCTAATGTCTTTTACTATGCGGCCATGCTTTTGTAATACACGTAAAACGTGGCTGACATACATAAGGAGGTCTTCCCTGAAAAAGATGACGGCTGGATATGTCAAAATTGTTCAGTATCAATGGAACCTTCAGAAGAAAGCAAGGTACTATATGGACTAATACACCCCACATCATCACAAACGGTGTTTTTCCCTTTCACTGACAAAAAGTCAAGACCATCTTAAATGATCTTGGATTTTGTTTATAAGTGTTTTTCTTTACATGAACTTTCATTTCTGTAATGACAAACTGATCACTGACAATGGTTTTCAGAAGTGTCCCCAAGCCTGTGCAGTAATTTTCAAAAATGTTTGTTTTTAATGCAGTGCCACCTGAGAGTCTGAAGATCACAGGTATTCAATATTGATTTTTAGTCTCACCCTTTGGGTACAGAGATTTCCCTGCATTTTCTTTTATTGATTATGAAACAAAGATGATAAAACTCTAAAAAATTCTTTGCAATTGCACCTTGAGAAGCATTACTCTTAAATTATTGAACTATTTTCCCACACCGCAGAATGTTGAGCTCGGCCTCATCTCTACATCTGAAAGACTCAGCTTCTTGTTATATCCAAACATGTTCTCTTGTCAGTTCATCTAATTATCTCTGAGATGTTCTACAAGATGCATTCTAAAGCATTACAAAACTTTTCCCATCTTTTGCTGCTGCTGTTCCAACTTTTGGTTGCTGTCAAAATTGAGCATAAATAAATTTTTTTAATTCAGTGTTTTTAGTTTTAACATTTAATATATTGTCTTTGTACAATTTTCAATTTAAAAAAAAAGGTTTAAAAGATTTACAAATACTTTCCTTCTGCCTTTACCTACTTTGTATATATGAACCGGGTTGATTAATCTTGTTAAAAAAGAAGCTTGAAAAGCAGCTGGCCAGTTTGCATCCAAGCCATTTTAACCTGCCTTTGCTTTCAGCTTGATGCAATAAATACTGCCATATCAGACTAATCAATATAAATTCCTGAAGCACCACTGCCACCTACTGATGACTCAGATTCCCCAAAATGGATTGAAAGTTGAGCTGAGTGAGCATATTTAAATTAACGAAAACCAGGGTACGATATACTATTATCTATCCAGTTAAGCTGGTTGTCATATTCATAATAAAAATCCGCCAAACCAACCACAGTGACAAGTTCAAATAGCAAAAATCTGTTTCCATAGGCATTTTATTTTAAGCCGTTTGAATATATGCTGTGTGCTTTGTGGGTGTGTTCATGGATCTTACTGAGATCCTCAGCCAGTTGGACTCGGCGGCCAGTTATGAGTTGGATCTTCTTCTCCATGTCTTCTCCAAAGTCCTCCAACACCTCCTTCACATTTTTCTCCAACCGACGCACTGAGAAGACAAATGAATACACACAATAGTAATCAATATTTGACTCAACAACAATGCATTGGATTTTTCTGTTGATATTTAGTTTGAATCAAGCTATCAGACATTTTATAATCATTAGAATATTTTTACAGTGGACAATTAAATGTAATTTATTGATTTATCTGAAACCTTGCTAAATTTGAGCAAAAAGTTAAGCCCAACAATAAAAGTCCCAAGAAGGCTCCAGCCAAACACTTCTCAACCACACTGAACTACCTGATCACAGTATCATCACTTTTTTGTAGGGTGTGTTGGAGCAACAAATTTCACCGAACTCCATGTTAAATTTTCCAAAAGTGTGACAATGCACCATTGATGAAACAATTTACTTCAACAGAAAAAAATCTTATAAAGTAAGGGGTGAATATTCTACAAATCACCTGCTGGCTTTACAGAACAGCTGATGAAGAAAGCTTGCAGAATGAAAATGTCAAACCCAAAGAAGTTGCAATTACATGACTGACTAGAGAAGACTGGTTAAAAAACAGAATGCAGTGAGTTTGATATTTGACTATAGCTGCTTTTATGCAAATAACGGAAACCTCCTGTTAGAAAAGCCCTTAGTTCCTACCCTCAGTGTTGGTGAGTTGCTGTCGTAAAGTGTTGGCTGTGATAACCAGCATCCTCTGTATCCTCCAAAACAGCACCACATCATTGCACTCCAACTGCACAAACAAAGAAAAAACAAAAAAGCCTTTACTTTATAGGAAAATATAGAACAGACAATAATGTGAGGGAAGAGAGCATTAATGACACTCAGCAAACTGCCTGGGGTGGACACAAATCCACGTCATGCAGACCATGCGGCAGCAAGAATTTCAGCCTAGAGTACATGTGGTGGCCCTGAGCATAGTTAAATTTTTTGTGCAGTAACAATTATCTCAGGTGAGATAAAGCTGAAAAAAGACAACTCGGGATCCTTTTTACTTACCTCGGAGTCAACAAAGTGTCTCTGGTAGTAGTAGAATCCTCTTTTGCAGAGGTTGCAATGGGCTAGAGCCTTCTGCAGGAAGTGTCGGCGATAGAGTTGATGCCATGTATCCTTGATCTGAGCAAGTATGGAAGTATTTCAGCAGTTAATAGTGGGAAGACATAATGCGGGGTATTGTGGTTTATATCAGGGCTTTTGATCTCACCAGTACTGGGTCAACTTCTACACCTCGTCCCTCCAGGTTTTTCCTTACTGTGGTGACTTCATCATTAGCCAGATAAGCTGTATGTTCATCATGCAGCTTCAGCAAGCGGTCCAATTCATTTTTTGTTTCATTCCGAACATGCTGCAAGGTTTAAAAAAGCTAGTAAACATTTCTTTCGTGAATACAAAGTGGTATTTAAATGTAAAATTTTATTTAATGTGCAGTGCTTGGATTTATAAGCTGCACTGGAGATGAAATTATACTGTTGGTGGGTAATACAGTCTTTAAAACTCTTTAAAAATCCTGGAAACCTTGTGATTCTGACCTGTTCTGGTGTACGGTTCTTCCAATTCAGCCATCTCTCTTTCCAATTTGGGCCCACCATATCTCTGATTACTGATTCAGCTACAGGATGAGCAACATGAACAAAGCACAAAGACAAGGAGAAAAAATAAAAGTAAACTATAAGTCATAAAAATGTCAGAAAACAGTGCACCCAACTGTGGCAGTATACCAGATAAACACTAGAAGACAAACCAGGTAAAACTTGGTCAGGTATGTAACTGAAGTCTGGGATAAGAGAAAGAACATGTGTTTATTTAAATGCTGTGCTTGTCTCCAGAAGCGAAAGGCAATGTAAAAAAAAAACAAAAAAAAAAAAACATGTTGACCAGGTGCATAAATGGCTGCCACTTCCACCCACTCTACTCACTAATGTGATAGCACAAAGCTCAAAGCCTCTGAAAATGGAGGACTATGTATTAAAATGTCCTAAACAGTTATCAAAATACTTTTGATAAATCCCTTGAATTAAATCTCTAAGTCTGCACTTCAATCACATCTTGTTTGTTTGAATAAACATCCACTGTGGTGGCATACAGAAGAAAAATTAAAATAAGACTATCAATGACATAGTTCATCCTGCTCACAACCCATTACAATTCACAGGTTACTGGAAAGTGTGAAGTACAGAAAGAAAATAGTAAGTTTTCTTGTCAGTGGTTGGCTGTATAGCACAAACTAATGACAATTAAAATCCATTAAGCAGTTAAGGAGGCTCACAAACAGTCAGATCCAGAACAAATTAATCTCATTCACCACCAAATGAAAATGTTTGAGTTCAGGAGTACTATGAATATGTGATCATTAGTAACCATGGCCATAAAAAGAATGGGAATATGTGATCATAATTATCACTTTCTAAAAGGAAACAAATGGTAAGAAATGTGTGACAAATCAATATTTCAAGCTATCGCAGCGCTATAAGCTACCATCTAAAAGAAAATACCCGCTGAAAATTCAGCCAGCATGATAGGAATAGCGAATATACAAAGGTGTAGCAACAGCGGAATGCTGGGAAATGACCTTCAAGTTTTCCATTTGTAAAAAACGGAAAGTTATGCTGATCATGTAGGGGAGCCAGGTTATAACCTGATTATCAACCAAAATTGTGTCAAATACTTATGGACCAAACTGTATATATAAGAGAGAACAATCTTTCTGTTGTTTATAAAAAGGAAAATAAATTACATTGTGTTGACCTGTGTTAATTTACTTTGCAAACTAAAAAGTCATCCTAGATTGGCATGTGGTTGAGACTGTGAGGAGTTGCAATGTATGACACTATGAGAGCAAACGTACTGTCTCTGAGGCGTGACTGCAGGGTTTCCTCCATAAACTGAATTGCTGCATCCCACTGGGGCTTGTCTGTGATGGAGCGGTCTTCAAGGGCATTGTGCTGAATCACCCTCTGATACAACCACAGGAGAAAAAAAAAAGTTCAATTTGTTAGAATTACTGCTTCTTTGCACCAGTGTTGGTAACATTAGTTTCCCCATGTTGATGGTACATTATCTTGAAATTCTGTCTGCTGATGAAAGTTCAATCAACAAGTGTCCACTCTGTGCATCCTTGGACCCACAGTGAGTGCATTCATTGTGTGTTTACCAGGCTGTCCATGGCCCTCTCATTCCACTTGTGCCTCTTGATGCTCTCATCCTTTACAGCCTCCTTCAGCTTGTCAAAAATGTCATCTTGGTCTTTGCCTTTGTATTCTGCCATGAAGCGAGCAAACTCCTCCTGCAATGTCTCCCAGGCGACCTAATGGGGGCAAAGTTTAAGAAGGAAAAAGGTTTAAGGTTTATATTAAAATAAGGGCACTGCTGGATTTAGTAAAGTTGTGCAGTTTGTCTTAATAGAGTTGGACAAAAAAAGGTAATGAAAAAGAACATACAGGAAATGAAAAGCAGTGATAAACAACAGAATGTCAATTACAAAAACTCACGAAAATTAATTAATTAATATTTAAAATATCAACTACACAGTAACAATCATAAACAAAATTATGAACTGCTGTATAAAGAGTGTCGTGCTGCTTTACCTCCAGTGCTTTATTTGGCAGCTGTTTGTCGGTCCACTGCTTGAGCTTGATGTCTACAGTAGTATTAAAGGTACCAGAGTCCATTGTTTGGGCAGCAGGCAGGTAGATGTTCTCAATTACATGGGTGGAAACACGTTCCCATAGCTTTTTCTGCAGAATAGCTTCCCTGCAAGGAGAGAAAAAATAACATAAATTCTGAAAGAGATAAATGATAGTCTGCACTGCACTTTGTAGCTGTCTGTTTACGGGTTCACTTCTGTGTTCTATGTACCACGCCACAATAGTATAGCAGATGCTACAATAACCTAAACCCAGATATATGTTAACATCTTGAAGGTCTGGGTTGTCATTTGAGTTACAGATGTAAGATGGAGTTAACAATCCAGAGTGTTTAGAACAAAGTTGCTTTCAGATGTCCAGCTGAGCTCAGTTAAGTGACCTGGTGGGGCAGGAAAACAATGAGCCAAGAGGGATTGTTCTTGGCTGAGATACTTTCCCTTGTCTCCAAATTCCTAGATCTATACTATGACCCTGTTAACAGCCAACAGCATCTCCACTTTCACACTCTCTCTCCACAGCAATGCAGAACAAAACCCAAAGGCCCCCTGAGTCTCAAGTCCTCCTGAGACCAGAGCAGTGTTGCACCTCTCTCATTTATCATAAGCACACACTCATATTTCATTAGGTCCCCTTTTGTTCCAGCTAGCACTCCTCACTGTCAATAAGCATTATTTCCAATAGTGCTGGCTGACTGCTGGCTAGCTAACAGGGCCACCCCTGTTCCTGTCCATGGGCCATTCATCAGATTATTGATCTGAGAAAACTGATGGCACGCACACAGGGAATGGCCACAACAGCATGCATACATCTCATTTAAGCAAGGTTTTACTCACTGTGGGTGAGGTATAACTATACATTCACATGCAGGTAGATGTATTAAGAGAAAAATCTGCAGTTGGTTTTAAACACTGCTTCCTACTTATGGCTGGTTGACTACAATTTAACACTGCTCAGTGCCCATAAGGTGGAATGTCATCCACCTCAGGAACCACTAAAATGACAGTAAGACAAACTGTAAAAATTGATGTTAGTTTAGGGTAAACTTACCAGTGTTGTGGGGTCACCTGACTCAAACTAATGACTTCATCCAGGATTTCATTTTTAGCCTTTTCATAGAGTTCATTCTGCAAAAAGACAAAATGGCACATTACTGTAAACTTTTTGTGCAATTTCAGGACACGTCTGTTTTTATTAACTCTTGCTTTTAATTTTAAAGATTTTTTTAAAACATAAATTAACTTTCAAAATTTTCTGTCATATTTGCTTTGGTAAAGACCTGTGTGAAATTTACATGGAATTACTGTTTGTGTTTCTTACCCTGTCCAGCTCTCTTAAACGAGGGTAGTTGTTCTTCCATTCTGTCTCCAGGTTGAATCGCGATGCTAATGAACGGAGGGATCGTGAAAATAAATACTTAATTTACTTACTTAATTTTACATTTTACACATGAAATGTGTTAAATTATACGTTTATACCAAGAGTAACATTATAAAGTCTTAACAGAAACTGATCATTAAATGAATTTATTTTATCATGTCTAAAGCTCATTCTCTTGCATGGCTGAAACTTATTAATAAATATTTCTATTGCTTTATTATCTTTGATATCATGCTCCATCTAACAGCAATTCTCTATCATCAACAAGCAATGAGCATATGCAGATAGTGTCTGCCCTTTTCTCACTTGGTATGATATAAAGGTAGCTTTCAGACTGCTAATGGAGTCTATTCTTTAATAAAAGCAGGTGAGGACTCTGTACACTTACTCCCCTAACTGGTCCCTAAGGAGGAGAGGAGATAGTGCCAATCACACAATCTTTATCAAAAGTCAAGTGTTTTATCTCTCACATATGCACAGAGACACAGACGCAGACACAGACACACACACTGAGCTTGCTGCCCCTTTCCACAGTTCCCTAGCCACAGTAGAGATTAGGCTAATTGCTAGTTTGTGGAGCTGTGGTGGCGCCAAGAATGGAGGATAGAAGTTGGCTGCGTGCGATTTGATGGGATATGGATCAATACTCAACACAATGGGCCTATGGGAACTGCAGTCTCATGGCCATAAATCTCCTATGCTGTTAGCAATGAGCTTGAGACTGTCTAGACTAATTGTAGCTGGAAGCCAGGGTAGAGGGGGTGGAAAAGCATGGCAGGGTGAGCTGAAGAAAGCCAATACAGGGAGACTGAAGAGTCTGTAGTAGAGTAGTTGTATCAACTACTACTCTTACAGTCAGTCGATAAAACCCTACCATGTCCATTCACATTACTAACATGCATGGCACTACAAGAACATTTAAACATCTAAAAATTTAACTGCAAAATATAATAAGGCACATGAATCAATCATTTCTTTCTAGGATAAAGTTAAAATGCTGAAGGTACATTGATACCTTTGAAGACATCGGCTTGTTGCTCTACAGACTCCCTCACCATCTTCCAGAAGCAGTCAGAGACAGCCAGACTCAAGTTCTTTGTAGTCACCTGGTGTGCTTTCAGCATGCCATCCCTGGTTGTGTACACAAATTGTCAGTCAACCCATGAAACTGTCCATTTGGTGAACTTTTAAAGGCTGCTGAATATTACATAACTTGCCTGAGTAACCTAGAGTTCTGGAAAAAGTCTTCCTCATATTCTTTAATGGAGTCTATGCTTTCAGCACTGCTCCCTGGACAGAAGCAGTCAGCAGAAAAAATATGATTAAAATACAATTTCATACACAACAGTGATAATACCTATATTAAGTAATTGTATGTGTCCGATAATACAGTTCTATCAAATAATCTCCGAGACTTTTATTTACTTCAGCTGTGGAAGGCAACATGTTTGCAATTACATGCAGGCCTTATTTCTACTTATAATAAGTGATCGTGTTTATGGAGGAAGCCTTGTTTAGTTCTGTTCTGGTTTTCTGAATACACTATAAAGGGACACTGACTCACTCTTGGTAGAGATCAATGAGATTATTAAAATTTTCCTGCAGAAGTTCTTAGTTTTAATGCCAGGCATCACTGAATGCACTCAAATTTGCTAACACAGGGATTACCTGGCTACCTCCTTCATTCATGGTGTTTCCGCTTAGCTAACTTAACAGGAAGGTAAATGAAAAACAACTTTTGCAAACACACTGTAAACACAACAGACTAAATACTGACCAAGTCATGATAACAGAAGATAACATTTTAGCTAACATCCACAACTATTATAAAAAACCTGTAACTTTCCCGTCACACTGAAATGAAAACTCAAGACTTTAGGTACCTTCGGCTGCTCCCTTGTAGTCTCACCAAGGGGTCGCCACAGTGGATTATTCCACATTAGTAATTTGGCATAGGTTTTACGCCGGATGCCTTTCCTGACACACCCTTCCATGGTGAGAGGGGCTTGTGTCCCCAACTGGAATTGAACCAGGGACCTTTCACTTGTAAGGCGAACATGGAAACCTCTATGCTACATCAAACATTGGTAACTCGCTAAAATTAAAAGTCCCAGGGTTTCAGTGGGATGAAACGCTTTATTTCTTAACAGGGCTTTTACTGCAAAATTATGCAGTAATACTGTGCAAAATAATGTCGGACGGGATTGTCTTTTTACCCAAGTTCTATTTGTTCGTGTAAACCACACTCAAGGCCATGATCAATGAATTGACAACCAGTAGTTTTTGCAAGAAAACTGCTATATATAGTTACACAGGTTAAAAATTTGCAAAGCGAAAGAACTGTGGCATGACTGTGACTAAAGTCATTAAATGATATGCAAGTAAATCTACACTACCCATAACTTCCCTGTATATAAGAGGCTTATCCCTGTATATAAGATGCTTATTCCCTGTACATAAGATACATTATTTATACTAAAGTGTGAACTTCTTGCACCTCACTGTGTGTTACTTTAGGCGGTTGTAACTAGTGAATTTCTCCACTGTGAGATCAATAAAGTTCTATTCTATTCTATTCTATTCTATTCTATTCTAAATGTAGCATGTTGAATTCCTCAGTAATATATTTTACCTTTTCCTGTCACCACAGCAAAGTACCCCAGGGCTTTCATGGGAAACAGCTTGCCTTCCACTATTTGCTGAATCTGAAAGAGAAGATATTAAAGAAATGACTCAAATTCTAAATTCTGCTGCTGTGTGAAGCATTTCAGACACTTGCCAAGAAAATTGGATTTAATGCAAAGGGTTTAGCTCCCTCTTGTGGTGTAGCTGCAAGTAACTGAATGACTAAGTATAAGAAGACACTGTTTAACAATATAACACTAATGTTTTTTTTAAGTCTAAAGAAATTTATAGGCATATTTTTGCTTTTGTCACTAGATGATAAAGTTAAATAAAACAGAAAAACTGAATGGTATGAAGCAATTAAAAGCTTCACATCATTCAGGGTCAACAACCCTTTACCAACAAAGTAGAATTTTTACATCTTCTTAGATGATAAAGCTTAGTTACTCTGCTTGGGCTGGCCAGGTTCTTCTCAGCCAAGTCCACTTTGGTCAGGACAAAGATAGTCCTCTTCCCCTGAGGGTCCATCTGGCTAACCAAGTCTGTTACAATGCTCCTCTCTGCATCCACACTGCCATCTGGACGATGAGAAAGACAGTCAGTCTTACACCTCCCTGCTCACTTAGATGCCTGTTGCTGAGTTTATCATTGTACATGAGAATGATGTGCACAACCCACCCTGAATACAGAGGATGATTGCATTGGGGTTTTGCATGTAGGCCTTGCTGATGCTGAAAATGGTTTCCTTGGTGTCTGATGCCATGCCTGTAGTCACCGTCTAGAAGACATAAAATAACTTCTTAAGACTGTATTTCCAAGTGTAAAAAAGTGACTAATGAATTTAATTAAGAAAAAGTCTATTTCAAATTTAACATATCTAGTAGGTAAGTTAATATATGGTGCCATTTAAGGAAAGAAAATAACATTTATCCTTCCTTAACTGAAGCAATCCAATGAAGTATATTATAAATTTAAAAAAAAATTAAAAATAACTACAGGCAAAGTAATTTGAAGCATTTCCTCTCTTATTCATTACAGAATATTTACTTACACTGATTACACCTGGTAAGTCAACAAGTACCATCCTCTGGATGCCAGGCCCTTTGACACTCAAAGATATTGTCTAATACACAAGACAGAAAACATGATCATTTCATGAAACATTGCATTAGTGAAATTTTTTAACGATAATATGAATACAAAATATGCACAACCTCAGAGCTGACTGTCTGTCCCTCCTTCACACTTTTCCTCATCCTCAGCTCAATCTCATGCCTCAGAGCAGCCAGCTGCAGGACATAGACAGAAAGCTCGCAAAAAATGAAACAATTAAGCTGCAAATGTAATTTATATTAAAGGGAACGATCAAGAACTTTGTCACTTACATCCTCCTCCTTGGTAAGGTCAAACTCTCGGCCACTGTCTTTGAACAAGGCCACGTGGTGAGGACCTTCACTTAATGTCACCTAAACCAAAAATAAGGGCTTTAATGCATTTTAAAAAAAAATGAGGTCAAACTGAGTCAGTGCTGGTTTTATTTACACTCCCAGAAATGGCTATAATATGAGAAAACATTTAATAAGAGCAAATCAGGAAAATAAGGGTAGTATAATATGAGTAAATCTTTTACAAAAACATGAACCACACTGGCCCCACACACCTTGACAGGAGAGCGTGTCATCATTTCTCCTGATCCCCTGGGAAAGATCCTGGCTTGAGCAATCATCTCAAGCACGCTGGTCTTCCCAGCACTCTGATCACCCACCACAACCACCTAAAACAAAAGTGTAGGAAGTGGGTGAGACTATTGAAGCAGCGCACAACTAACTTAATACAGAACCAAAGATGAGAAAATGAGAATGGCTACTCTAAACCAGTGGAAAATGTGATTTATATAAATTAAGATGACAATCCTACTTCAAAAATAAATGGCAACACAAACTTGTTTCTTCAAAATTTGTCAAAACACACAAACAGCGAAATGACATCACCTGCAGAGCCAACAAATAAAAGTTGTATGTGACAGAAATCTGATGAAACATATAACCCAATTTGCTCCTTACCCTGGGTAAGTGGTCCTGGGTGTTATAGTTGGCATCATAGTCAGACAAGATGTCCAGGACTTCAGAATACAAATCAATAAGGGATTTCTAGACAAGAAGAAACAACAGGAATTATTTTTCAATGATAAGTGTCTTTATATTGTAGTTAGATGATACAACACAGGGGGAAGATCAAGAGAAAAAGTACATCTACCTTAAATAGCAAGCAACACAACAGACATTAGACATAACAAAATGTAGTCACCCACCACTCTGGGATCTTTTGAAAAATATTCAATTATCTCTAATAGACAATATCTGTTAAAGCAATCACAAACAAAGCAAATCTACCACAAGCTTAAGGGGAATCTTTAAATTTATGATAGTATGTTTAATGTGTTTATATGTGTAACCCACCTTCACTTTTCTTTGGTGAATCCCCTTATCGTCTTTTTGCAGCACCACTTTTCTTAATTCTTTATTTTCCTTTTCCAGTCTCTCGAGCATGCGTTGATATCTTAGCTTAGGGTTAAACAGTAATGTCAAAGCCAACAAACAGAATTAAAAAATACTTCTGAAATAATGTTTTGCAGAAAAAAACCTTGATGAAACATTTGATTTAGTGTAACTGCATAATTTGCAACTTAACAAAGATCTTAAACTGAATTTTCGATTAGCCTGATCAGTTAAGGGCAGTTCTATCACAATAAAATAAAACTTCAAGATTTGAATCCAAAGAAATTCAGTTTACATTTCAGCAGGGAGAATGTAAGACAAAACCTACGGCACCTGGGAGCGAAGCAGTTCCTCTTGGAGCTGGTCTATCTTTTCTTTGTCAGATGTCTAAAGTTCATTTAAAAAAAAACAGACAAAAAAAACAGCAAAAGGTGTTAATGATGCTTTCCGTTCTGAATATAAGAGTTTCCCATTACTCTTATGGTACAACTTCAGAAAAATGAAATCCCAACAGCATTATAAAGGATCATTCCGTGCACACTGTATTACAGAGAGAGTTGAGAGTCAAGTTAATGCAAGAGAAGAACAAAAATTTCAGGCAGACACTACTAATTCTGGTACCACTCAGTTTCCATCAACAAGCTGAGATTGACAAACAGGCACAAATCACAGAGTGAACTTAATCACAAATTCACTGTCATTACAGTATGCGTTTCATGATTGGACAAACTGTATTCCATTTTATACATATCCAATATGTTTTTCTGAATGAGACACAGGACAGAAAGGAGAGCACAGACAGACAAGTGGTAGAAGAAGAAAATGAATTTAAAAGACACACCAAACTACTTCATCAAGAACTATTTGTATACTCATACAACAAGAATAAAAATTCTTCGTCAAAATACTGTCTTGCCATTTATGGCAAAGTTAATTCAAAGTTTTTTGATTTTTCTTCAATATTGTTGCATTACAAAGGAACTCTTCATGAGCTTAAGGGTGTTGATAAAGCATTAATCCTTTTCAGGAAAGTTTGGTCCATTCATGGTAATTTTAAAAAGTGAAGCTCACACCATGCAGCAGATTTTTACTCCACTCCATACAGCACTTCTGCACATTAATGGACAATATATGAAGATTATCTGGACATGTGCGTGAGAGAATGAGGCTGATCGAGTCACCATTTTTCTTAAACCAAGCTCTGAAATCCATGCAAGCCCTTTCAAAAATGCATGAACTCGAACTATGGGGTAATACAAGAAAAGTACTGTTGAATAGGCCAATTTATGCTGACGACAAGTGTATTACATTTAAAATGTTATAAAAAAATAAATGAAAGCCTCAGAACGGTAAAGTACCATTTTAAATGCAATGATATAGCAATTAAATATGAAGTTTTAAAGATTAATTGATTGTGTGATTTATTTTGTTTTTGTTTTCTATACACTGGCACAAAAAGATATTCTACTTTAACAGTAATGACTCAAAGTAAAACAAAGATTACAATTATTGCAACCCCACAGTACTGGACTGTATTATTTGAATCAGACATGTTTCCAGTGCTGTGTTTAACCAATTTATATTAGCATAACATGCAATTAAGACTGTGTACCCATAACAAAAAGCATGCCAAAAGCATACAAAAAGTAGGTCAACTGAAATTTGTACTACATTATATTAATTTCTATTGTATTAGACTATACAAAAATTGTTTAACAGCAACTTTAAACCAGTTGAAAATCTTTACATTTCACTGCATTAACTTCTTGCCTTGCTACTATAACTGTTTAGTATACTCAAGTGTGGTTAAGGTTTCGCAATTCTGATTACACTCGGTATCATTGCTTGTATTCAAAGGTGTAAGAGGCTCTAACTTTTCAATCAAAGACACTAGCAAATACTGCTTTTCAACTAGATGTGAACTTACTCTAGCGTTTTACCAAGGCGGTTGGTAGAAATCAAACTGTTCTAGAATTTAAAGTTTGGACTTGTGCTACAGCTGTAATGTTTTAGGAATCCTTGGTAGGACAGAGTGGATCTAAGTGGGATTGGACCTTCACCTTGCGAGTCTGTTGGGGGCTGGGGTTCGGAGGTGGACTGGGAGCAGGCTGTGACGGTGGGGGGCGCACACTACTGGCTGCAGCGGCTCGGCGGACCTCCTCCTCATGCCGCTGAATCTGTTGCTGAATAAGAATGAGCTCGCCAAGCAGACCCTGCTGGGGTACGTCATAGTGAGAGAGAGGTAGGAGGAGCAGCAAAAACAACAACAGGCCACTGGGCAGGCCAGTCTTACAGGCCAATGCAGCACGCAAGTACAGTGCTACAGCAGCGAGAATCTGGCCTGTGTCTCTGGCACTTGTGTTGTTCACGTTCTTGAGTCAAAATTAAGTCAAGGTTTATCCATGAAATCACAGTCTTTGGCGTTGTTAATCTTGCCACCATCATCAGTGCAATCCAGTAAAGTCAGTCTCTTAAAGAGACATGCTGAACTTCAGACTGAAGGCAGAAGAGGCAACTAATACGACAATCAGTGCCTCTCAGCAAGTGGCACCAACTATGATTCTGTAGTATTTGCCCATTAACATGCACCACTGGGGATTAACACTTTAACTGATGCTCATACTTCCGCAATATAATGTATGGTAGAGCAGCTGTAGCTATAAAACAAGTTTTGAGTTCTGATCAAAATATTTTGATGTGCTGCAAAACAACGTTAAACAGACCAGTACACAACTGCTCTGAAGATGATCATTAAACGAGGGAAACAGGCATTGAGATATTGATCAGCGTTTAGCACAAAGCATACTGAACAGCAGGAAAAATCTGCCATAGTTCAGGAGTCCCCACCATGACATTTGGTCAAATTTTGTGCATCCTGTTGCTTTTTCACTCTGTGAAATGTGCACATAATATAAAAAGTGGTGTTTCATTCATGCTGGAGACCATCATTGCAGACCAAAAGCAGGGAATAAGGAAGCATTTTTAAAAATGCACCTCTTAATATTCGTTGTCAAACCTCCAAGTCACTTAATTTTTACTTTAGAGTCTGTTAAACACACTTGCACACAGACACACTAGCATACAAACACAGACTCACACACACGGTAAAAATTGATCATGGATGCATTGGAAATGAGAGAAAGGACAACAGAAATATGTGCAAATAATGGAACATAGCACAAATATAAAGCAGCAAATATCCATGAAAGTGACCTCTGGAAAAAAAAAAAAGTTGAGCATGATGAGCAGTAAGGCATTTGATAATTGGTACATATTTCATGTAATATTCTTACAAGTACCTGCTCTGAAGTAAAGTTTACAGTTGGACAATGGGACAATTTGCCATCTTTAAATAACACTGTTAGTGTTATGAAATTGTATAAATTATTTTTCACCATAACATCTTTATCTGTGTCTATACCATATTCTAGACCAGCAAGCCAGTGTTTAACTCAAATTTCACATTCAGAAGAACTGCACAAAATACTACACCGCGCAATGAGTTCATGAATTTCCATAATTCTTTTACAGACACGCAACTTTTAACAATTTGTAAAAGGCGTCAATTAAATGGCATCAACTGATGCCATGTTTTTGAAGCTCACATTTAAATGCATTATTCTCAGAATATTACAAACTCACATTCAAGTTTCTTGGAAGAAGCTTTGATTTCACTCATTACAGTTCTTGTCCCTGAAGTGAAAAGTAACCAAGCTGTAGACAGGAGCTGAGCAAGACCAAGCTGAGGTGGAGTGGAGAACGCAAAAGCTGAGAAGCATCTCAGATTTTATCTACTTGCCTTTTTGTACTGCTTATCAGCGTCATGTGAGGCTGCAGCAGAGGAATCTGTGGCCTTTAGTTGAGGATCACCTGAAGTTTCTATCAGAGGAGACACAAGAACCGAGGACAAGATTATGAACATAAAGTCTATTAAATGCAGTATACACTTGGAAACTTGTGACTGTGGCTAACAGATACCAGACAGAAAAGGAAAAGACCAGAGTGATAAAAAATACAAATGTTTGGAAAATTTTAGCACTGATACATAATTATACAGATGACTAATAGAAGAAACAAAGTGAAAGCTTTTCATGCAATGCTTTACCTAATGTGCCAAACTATCATCATTTAGTGTATCACTAGCATTTAGAGCAGCTAGGATTCTTTAAAGGTTAATAAAATATTGAAGCATTGTAATACTGTAGATAGTTCCATTTAGGTATACAGTTTGACACTGATTACTGAGACTTTGATAAAATTTCATTGGGTAGATAGTTAGAAACATTCATCCATTATCTGTCCCAACAGTTACTGTTAAATTAAACACAGCCTGACACTGATGTCGGCTGAAACTGGCACCTTATCAAAGGTGGCAAACTTTTTATGACACAAAGCAAAGTCTACTTAGCCATATAGCTACTTAGTGCTTGCAGAGGTTAAGTGCTGTACAGAGAAAATATAACATCCCTGAAAATAAGTACACTGAAAAACATCAAAATTTCAAACAGTGACCGAAGAGTATTTCTGTTGACGCCATTAAAGGGTAGATGAAATGTTGAAAGTAAATGGAAAGAGCTGGGGACACGCCTCCACCGTTTTTATGACTCACTGCAGAGGTGTGGTCCTGTCTGGCATGATAAAGCTTCTGTCCAAATGACTGGAATCAAATTTTTCACATACTGGTGTGCAATGCACTACCAAGCTTCACCAACCTTAACCTATTTAAGGGTTATATTATTGTTATTAAATTACTTTCAACTTAATGTTTGGCAAGATCAAAAACGGAGAACTTCATTTGCATATGCCAAGAATGTTAAACAAATGAATGTCTTCTTTAAACTCTAGTTTGTTTTCATTTTCCAAACATTTGAGTTAAAGCAAACGACATTTGCCCAACAATTAATGATAACAGAATATAAGTAACAGTTTATATAGAAAGCAAAAACCCAGGTGAGAAAAAGGGCAGAAGTCAAAGGAGGCAGAGAAGACACAAGTAGGACAAAGAACAGAGAAGGACAGTCTGGTTAAAGAAAATAAAAAAAGAAAGGGGGAAATACTACAGGCAAAAGCAATGATCTGCATGTATGAGCTCTCCAGAGCATTTTTGTAACTTTTTCTCTTTATTTGTGAGTTAAATCAAATATGGAAGAGCAACCTTCAAAATCTCAAAATCTCCAAGAATCTTGAGTGACTTCACAAAGAGGGAGAGGGAATCTTTTACTAATTAACGTAAACATGTATGAGCCAGATTAAGACCAATACACATTCTCTTCTACATACCTTGAGTCCAAGATTAGACCTTTTAACCTTCCTAGTGACACTTAACTCATTACAGAGTCTATGTAAGCAATGAACAATGCCACTGTTGACATCAGTTTGTATCTGCAATCTGGAAATCAATGTCCCAGGAAGATGCTCTGCTACCACCTTTACAGCCAAATCATGACCACTATAACAGGGCTGTCAAATAGCCAAAGAAAGAAAAGAGGGGAGTGGGCAGCACTATTGAGAGCTGGGGTTACACACCTAACAACAGATGCAGACCAGAAGCTCCTTTGACTTCACTACCCAAACTCACACCTGTGAAGAATGTGGAGGACAACAAGAGGGTGGGGGAGGAGGAGAAAGGAAGAACAACACAAGATAAAAATCATAAAAGACAGAAGCAAAGGGATGGTGGTCAAAGCAGGGACACAGCTAGATGATTTGTAATACAAAGATGCTGCTGTGCCAGAGCTTTAAGTGAAGTAGCTGATTAATAGGAAACTGTTAAAAGACATAACACCCTAAACTTGGTCTGATACTTAAAGAGCCCTTAATGTTGTATTTTGACATTATCAGCCAGTCAAACTGCTGCATCATAGTTTATAAGCAGAACACAATATTTCTTACCTTTGTTTATGTGATAACATGATATGACGTTAAAATGATAAAACACAAAATCAAATCCTCTGTGACTTGGTGGAATAAATCCCACCAAAAAGCTTTCTGTACAAAACCCTGAGACTAGTTTTAAAACATGAAAAGCTTTCATGTTTCCTTTACCATACTAGTTTTGCAGCAAAATTACTTACTACAGGCAACACCATACAGTTTGTTTTTAAATAAAAGTAGTAAAATGCTGGACATGGAAATATTTATACTGAAATTATTCCACACACAAAAACTGCAGTAATATATGCATATGGATCCATCTGAATTAAATGCTCTTTGTGACACCATGACACATAACCCAGCATACAAACTATAGATCCAAATCACATGTAACACAGGGTTCTTTGTAGAATCATTTAATAACTACAACCACAGACAGAAAGGCTGGTGCAGAAAAGCCACAAGTTATAGGAAGAAGAAGGTGACTTGCTTGTTCTCCTCAGAGGCCTGTACTACGAAGAAGGATTTAGGCTTATCCAGGCAACTTCAGCATTAGCTCTGGTTATTCAATATTACAAAGGTGGCTCACTTTTTATCGGAGCAAACTGCCATGATAATCTATGCTGCAGACCTAGTCTGCTCCATGACAGGCTAAGTTTGTCATTAGAGATCAAAAGGTGATCTCAACATGAAATCACCACCTATCAATCAATCCATTCTCTATAAAGAGCCCTTGGACCTCTGTGTGCATATAGTAAAAGAATCTAAAGTTCTTTTTTAATAGCCTCTAAAGTCTTTACCCCTCCTTAATGAGCATCATTAACAAACATAGATTAAATACTAAATTGGTCTTACACACATATATGTATTAATTTAATGGATTCTCAGCCTCTGTCTTAATGATAAAGCATCTTTGGCTGCTACATTTTATTTCCCCAAAGGGCCACCAGAGTAGATCCACACTGGTAATTTGGCAGAGATTTTATGCTGGATTACGTTCCTGTCGCAACCCACCCATGGTGAGGGGGACTAGTGCCCCCAGCTGGACTCAAACCAGGGATCTTTCACTTGCAAGATGAATGTGGAAATCACTACACTATGGAGACATTCTGTGTCTTAATGATAGAGCTGTAACTTTATCATTACCTCCTGAGCCACAGCCGCACTCAGGGGGTAGGGCAGGTCGTCTTCCAACAAGAAGGTTGGCGGTTCGATCCCTCGCTTCTCCAGGCTACATGCCAAAGTGTCCTTGGGAAAGCCACTGAACCCTAATTTGCTCCTGATGCATCCATCGGAGTGTGAATGAGTGCATGATAGTTAAATGTGCTTAAAGGCGTAGAATAAAGCGCTGTATGAATGTGTGAGGGAAACTTGTAGTAAAAACCACTTTGAGTGCTCAGAGTAGAAAAGCTCTATTTAAGCACCAGTCCATTTACCATTTAACAACAACAACAAATCTATTAATTTACACACTAAGCATTTGTTCTGGCTTTCCTTAATGGTTGCAGATAGGCTAGACTTTATTAATATAGTAGTCCTTTTCCAGGCTTAATGACCAAAATGCTGAAAGCGTACACACAATCACACAGCATTTTTGATACTATACTACTGTACAGGGCTTTTCGTTGTATTCTGCCAATTTGGCTGCAACACCTGTGTTGCTTTCAGCCTGTGTTATGTATTTAACAAATCATATTTTTCTCATAATTTTATCTTCCTTTGTAAAATCAGGCACTCTGATTTCATGTGAACATGTTCGTAGCGGTGGCTGGATCAATAAATTCTAAGTGGACTTATCAAACTGATAACCACCTTCCTGTGATCATTTAGCCTGATTGCCAGTGTTAGGGTAAGTAAAGAACGATAATGGAAAGATATCCTGGGTATGCTGATCTTGCTTCATGGTACAGGGCCCTGGTCCCTTAGAGGTAGGAAACCAAAAATGCAAAATGTTTTCATTAAGAGATTGCTGTTGTTACATTTACTCACCAGATGTGAGGAGGCTTTTAAGGAAAGTGAAGTTCTCTCCTATTTTGTCAAGGTCAGGCAATAGTTTGGCTATTTCTTCCATCTCTGGTAGAGCTTTGGCCAGTTTATCTGCATTTAAAAACGATAACTGGTCAGGTGGAGAAGACAGAGCTGAAAGTTATAACTCATGATGGAGCTGGAGGAAGACAATGTGAGGCACTAGTCCATTAATTTGATTCATGAAATATATAACAAAACACTTACCAAGATCAATTTGTTCACTAAGTTCCCAGACAAAATCAGGAATGACCCAGTTGTATTCACTAAAATCAGGCAGCATGTCCTTCCATTCTTCATAGGTCTGGAATTAAAACAAATTTTTTTCTTCAGTATGCCTAAGAAAGAAAAACTATTACTTTTAAGAAACACTCAATACTGACCTTCTTAGCTGTGTACCCTCCTCCTACTGCAGTTCCCAGTAGAATATATCTAAGCTTTAGCAGCCGAGCAGCAAGGCGGGCCACCCAGAAGTTGCGCTGCTGCCGGTATCCATGCCCACCTGACCCTGGGGGAGGCTTTAGTGGCCGCATGGGCAGCCTAGACATAGAGGTGAAATAGCGTGCTGCTGTGCGATGAGGAGGGTGCTGCGAGTTGATGTTTCCCGAGTAACGATGGTGGATGGCACGGGAGAGAGGGTGCAGCTTCTGCAGTGGTACCCGAAATCTCACCCCCATATTGGTGGAGACCAGGTTCCTGCAGGCAATGCTGTGATGCCAGAGACATGAAACAACAAATGAAGACTAGTAACTTTCCAGCGTACCCATGATCACCATTACCCCTGACCACTCAAACTCTGCCAACCATTAATGTCATCTATTTAAGTAATATAAGTGATTACTAGTGTAACAACAGCAGCAGTTTGTAAAATTAAATGGTAGCAGCAGATAGTATAAAATGAAATACAATACTATGAAAAGTCTTGAGCCACACCTCATTTCTTTATAGTTTGCTAGGAAAACTGGAGATTGCTGCAAGAATTCATTTAAACAAATGCAACATACATGGAAATACAGTACATCGGACAAAAACAGTTCATGAAAGTCTAACTTGCTTGAAAATCAATATTTAGTATGACCACCTTAATTATTAAACATAGTCTGAACTCTATCAAGCAAGCTACCATGTTATTTCTTTAAGTAGTCTTCAGGAATAGTTCTCCAGGATTCCTGAAGGACATTCCAAAGTTGTTCTTAGGATGTTGGCTGCCTTTCATTGCGTGCCCTGTAAATATAATTTCACACTGCCTTAGTAATGTTAAGGTCCATTCATCACTCCATAAGACTTGTTGCCACTGATTTTCCAGTTCTTGCATAATTTGTTTCCTTTCATTAAAAATGGCTTCCTGACAACCACCCTCCCACTGAGACAATTTCTAATGAGGCTTCAGTGAACAGCAGTGTGTCAGGTCTTTGCTGGATTTTCCCCTATTTCTTGAGGAAATTTAATTTAACCAGGAAGTGAAACTCTTGACATTAAGAATCTCTTCTGAGAGAGGGCTGACAAGCAGCATTACCCTTGCATATATTTATATTTCTTAGTGGCATAAAAAACCACAGGGAGAACATGCAAGCTCCACAAAGATAGGGCCCTACCTGGGTTTTGAACGCAGGAGCTTCATGATGTGAAGCAACAGTACTAACCACCTGCAAATAATGTTCATGACCTGCTGTAGAGCATTCTTAAGGCTAATAGGAATCACTTTGTTAGTGCAAAAATACTTTTTAATGCTAGCCAAACTGTGTTACCTTTGGTATTTTTCATCGATTCATGATGTTTTTGTAGCAGACTGCTAGCAACAAAGCACCTAAAGATACAATTTAAAATATGTTCTTGACTAAGTTGAATGTTATGCGTAGACATCAGTTAACTGTACTTTTTATATGAAATCATAACTTAAAATAAATAGTCGTAATTTTTGTTCAAGGCAGCACCACAAAGAACAAGATCATACAGGAAAAGAGATGGGATAAAATTTAAGGTAATGCTAACGTTTGACATTTAAATGCATTTATAAACGGCCCAGTTTGTTGTGAAGCCAGCAGTGTTTCAGCAACCTGTCAGTTCTCTTTTTTTTTTTTTTTTTTTTAAACAACACGACTGCTGGGAGCACTCAGCCACCAAGCTACTCCGTTTAGCCGGCTAATCATCGTCAGACTCGACAGCAGCAGCGCCGGGAGCAAAACGTAAACATGTCAGCGAGTGGAAAAAGATATTGCATCCAGACAGACGCTGTAAAAAGAGTCTGCTTTCTGACTAAAGCGGCAGCTCAGACTTTTCACACAGAAGCAGCTCGGCCGTCCTCAGCTCCGTCTGTGCTTCCCTCACACCGCAGCTAACACCGTATCCTTCGCTAAATGAAACTCACCAGCCAGCTCTGCTCCCGACACGCAGCATGGTGCTGTTAAAGCAGCTAGAAGGAGATGTCTGTCAGATTCGCTCTTCAGGTGCAGTTTAATTCATCGTCCCAAACAGCACGCATCTGTTCGCCTGTGGTGGCAGCTAGCTAGCTAACAAGGACACAACCAGAATGACAGTCCGCTTCCTGTGAACGGTACGACCTCCAAATTAGCGCCGGGAAAAGAAACGCATCAGTGAAGAGTTCCTATGTGGAACATTATTTGACAGTACGTAGCTCTGCTGCTGGGCCTCTGTCCAAATGGCACCTTTTTTAAATCATGGTGACCAGATTTCGCGTTTTGTGGGGGACTGCACCACATTTTCATCTGTTTTCCGCCTCCAAGCTATTGAGACAATATGCCACATTTTGATTGGTTCTGTACCTCTCAAAAATCCAAACTGAATGGCAGACGGTTTTCTGAAGTCTGGCTCTTAAGTACTATTGTACTGTAAAGATATGGGCAACGAAAAAAGTCAGTAGAAACAAGACAGAGTACATGTGCATAAATGAGAGGGAGGCAGGTGGAACGGTGAAGATGCAAGGAGTAGAGGTGGTGAAGGTGGATGAGTTTAAATACTTGGGATCAACCATCCAAAGCAACAGACAGAGCACAAGAGAGGTGAAGAAGAGAGTGCAGGCAGGGTGGAGTGGGTGGAGACGAGTGTCAGTGGTGCTTTGTGACAGAAGGTTAGCAGCAAGAGTGGAAGGGAAGGTTTACAAGACGGTAGTGAGACCTGCTATGATGTATGGTTTGGAGATGGTGGCACTGACAAA
>VUQH01083405.1:20956-32370 GCA_015106775.1 Etroplus canarensis
AGTTTTAAATGATAGAATAAAACAATAAATACAAGTAGCTATTAGCGCTTTAAAATATATGAGCAAAACAAAAAAAGCCTTTAAATCAGGCAGATTTTCTAAATAAATGTTTATTTTTTTATTTTAATGTTTATTTGTCCATGTAGTGTAGTGGTTTACACATTCACCTTACAAGCAAAAGGTCCCTGGTTCAGTTCCAGGTGGGATCCCAGGCCCCTCTCACCACGGAGGGTTGCGTCAGGAAGGGCATCTGGCTTAAAACCGCAGCCAAATTACCAGTGCGGATTACTGTGGTGACTTGTCCAGGAAAAATGCAAGGGAGCAACTGAAGGTACATTTTTATCATGTTTTGTTATTCTCATTCTATGCTTATATATTTGGGGTGGCTGTGGCTCAGGAGGTAGAGCAGGTTGTCCTTCAGCACAAAGGTTGGCAGCTCAATCCCTGAACTCTCCAGTCTACATGCTGAAGTCTCCTTGGACAAGACAGTGAACCCCAAATCGCTCCTGATGCATCCATTAGAGTTTGAATGTGTGCATGATAGGAAAAGTGTGCTTAAGGCATAGAATAAAGTGCTGTATGAATGGGTGAATGAGGCTTGTAGTAAACAGCACTTTGAGTGCTCAGTTAGAGTAGAAAAGTGCTATATAAGTACCAGTCCATTTACTTAAAGGTTTACATTGTTTTCCTAATATTTTCTATTAGGGTTGTGTGATATGGCAATATATATCAGATGGCAAAATAAAAAGGTCTTTCGTTTCATGTTCCACTCTATAATTTTTCATTTTGTTGCAAAATACACTGTTGACTAGAGGTGGGAATTACCAGAGACTCCACACAATACATTATTATCACGATACTTAAATTTCAATATGATATTATTGCAGCTTTAAACATTTTTGCAGTATGCTGAGTATTGCAATAAAATATGCTGCGATTCATCGCCTATTTTTCAACAGCAAATTTTGACCCCAAAGGTAAATTTTGTCATGATTTTTTTTTATCTATTAGGATGAAGTTCTCAGTCTGTTCCTCTGATGAGACGGTCAAGCAGCAATAAAACCTGTCACTGTTTGTATTGCAGTCTCGTCCAACTTAAGAGAATGCAAACACACACCGATCAGGTTTAACAGTCTGACTGCCTGCTTAATGTTGTGTTGATCCCCCTTTTGCTGCCAAAACAGCCCTGCTCCACTGGTTCACCCCTGTTCCTTCCTAGGACCACTTTTGATAGATACTGACCACTGCAGCCCAGGAATACCCCAACAAGACCTGCAGTTTTGGAGATTCTCTGACCCAGTCCCAATTTGGTCCTTGTCAAATTCGCTCAAATCCTTACCTTTGCCCAGTTTTCCTGCTTCTAACACATCAACTTTGAGGACAAACTGTTCACTTGTTGCCTAATTTATCCCACCTGCTATGATGAAGAGATACTCAGTGTTATTCACTCCACCTGCCAGTGGTCATAATGTTATGCCTGATTGGTGTATGTTTAAACATATTATACAGCTTATTTTTCCTAAGAGTGACCAGGATGGACAGGAAATGAGTACATCAGAGGGACAGCTCATGTTGAGAATTTTGGAGATAAAATCAGAAGCAAGGCTGAGATGGTTTGGACGTGTTCAGAGGAGGGATAGTGGATATATTGGACAAAGGATGCTGAGGATGGAGCTGCCAGGCAGGAGGAGAAGAGGAAGACCACAGAGAAGATTCATGGATGTAGTGAAGGAGGACATGCAGAGGGTTGGTGTGAGGGAAGAGGATGCGAGGGATAGGGTGAGATGGAGGCAGATGATCTGCTGTGGCAACCCCTAACGGGAGCAACCGAAAGAAGAAGAAGTGTGTATCCCCGTAGTGTAGTGGTTTATGCATTTGTCTTGCAAGTGAAAGGTCTCTGGTTTGATTCCAGGCTGGAACATGGAGGGTTGCATCAGGAAGGGCATCTGGTGTAAAATGCAGTTGAAGATGCATTTTTCTACAGGTGAAGAAGAAGGGTTCAGTCACATGCAGGTTTGAATTAAAGTAGGCCGTTGTCACAATAGAAGCAGAACCCAATTCGCATCACATGCCTTAATTCAGTATTGACAGTATTTGATCAAATGGAATAAAACCCACAAGGTAACGTGAGTTGCCTGTGCATGCTTTGTGCTTTTACTTTGACACCAATCTGAAGTGATTTCCGCTATGTTTTCGGTTCAATCTGGCCACCTTGATGCAGCTGCTGCGCTTTATATCCCCGCTCCGACTTTCATAGCCTGCTCCGCAGCAGTCCACTGACTGGAAGAGGAAATATCCTGACATTAGCGTTCACATTTCTGTGAATTTGCTGCGTGTTTTGCTGCCAACACGACTCCTCGCCCCACCAGATTCGGCGTCTTTAATTTGGGAACGGGCGATGGGTGTCATGGCCAAAGTTGTTCCAGTCCAGCGAGGCCCGGAAAGCCACAAAGTATCTGTTGTGCTGCTGAAGTGCTGCTCAATCCCATTCATATGTAAATGCTGTAATCTGTCGGTGAACGTAGTGAATACTAACGAGCAGCGACTGGAAGGAAGAAAAAAAAAACAAAAAACTCCCAACTTTCTTCGCTGCACAGAAGCGCGCACCCACAGCCCGGTGGTCACGGTCCCGGAAAATTACGCACCTTGCCCTCCGGCGGCTCGCCTGAACGCCGCACGGAGCGGCCGTAGGTGTTTATTAACTGCGCCGTAGTCACCGCCACTGATCCCTGCCTGTCTGCGTAGCCAGCCAACCCAGATGGTGGTAGGTTATTTACAACAGGGTGCGATGGCAGCTCCTATTCAGAGCAACATCAACAAACAGCTACAGTGTTTATCCATATGGAGAGACTGTGTGTGTTCAGCGGCATGAGTGTGTAAGGGCTGCAGTATGAACGCGTGAGAATGTAAAAGAAATAGCCAGCTGACCGACTGCACTCATATAAGGCCACACAAGGGGTATTTGTAATATACCTGACATTAACTACCCCCCCCCAAAATACATCAAGAAGAGTTGCTGGGTGGCTGAAGTGTTTGTGGGGTACGTCTCATAACCCAGGGAAAGAAAATATATGCAGTTTGTTCCGTAGGGCCCTGTCACACCATGACAATTGAACGAGCTTCCAAATTCCTCTAAAACGCTGGCATACGCAGAACAGTGATGTTAAATGGACGTATACACAACGTATTGCTAATATATATAGAATGTAATACCAACGAATGCTAGCGTACTGCCTGCATTCACAACTTGAACCCCATTTATGCCACTCCCCTTAAACACACCACATATGCAATTATATGGTAGCTGTATGTTAAGCCCCTATGGTGTCCCGGTAGTGTAGTGGTTTGCACGTTGGCCTTACAAGCAAAAGGTCTCTGGTTACACAAGCCCCTCTCACCATGGAGGGGGGCATCTGGTGTAAAACCTCTGCCAAATTACCAATGCGTATTAAGCCACTGTGGGGACCCCTTGGTGGAGAAGACAAGGGAGCAGCTGAAAGGTACATTTTTTTTTGTATGTTAAGCCCCTATCACACCATGACGATTTAACAAGTACGTCAGTTATGTTCTAGGGAAGTTTTGTAGTAGTTAAGAGCATGCATAATTATGCCGGTCTACTTGGTAGTATGGCAAGGTTGCGGGAACGTTTTGAGCATGCACAAAGCCTCTGACGCTTGCCCGCGCATGGCTCTTACTTCTCACATACAAGGACCATATTTTGCAGGTACTTAATACGATCGGAGACCCACGTTACTCATGTCGAAATACGTGGAGGTACCCAAAACATATTAATAACTATGAGTAACATGTTTATAACATATGTGTAACATATATCAAACATATCTCCAACACATATTGCCATTTTTAGATGTATTTGATGTGATCCAGTTATACTAAACATGTTTCCCACACAGCTGCTGAATAATTGAGTATGTGGTGCGTTTATTGGAGTGGTATAAATGGGCTTCAAGGTGTTAGTACACTAGCATACTGTATATGTTATGTATACGCCGATTTAACATTATTTTTCCACCATTTTAAGGGAATTTGAATGCATTGGCATAAGCTTGTTAAATCGTCATGGTGTGACAGGGGCTTTAGAAACACGTTCAGTAGAACGAACACGTCAAATATGTCTACAGTACAAACGTCAATATGCGTTGGAGGTATGTTTGATATATGTTACACATATGTTAAAAACATGTTACTCATAGGTAATTAATACGTTTTGGGTACGCTCATCTCCACATATTTTGACATATGAGTAACGTCCTTGTATGTGAGATGTATGAGCCATATGCTGGCAAACATCGGAAACTTTGTGCACGCTTAAAATTTTTGGTCAACCTTGCCGTACTACCATGTATACCGGCATACTTCAGCATGCTCCTAACTAATAGAAAAATTCCCTAGAACTTAATTGACGTTTGCCGACATATTTACAGTTTTTTTCCATCAGCATACACTTGTTAAATCATCAAGGTGTACGTTTTGGGACATTTGCACTTTTAAAAAATTTTTTACTTCTGAACAGTAAAAAATGTACCTTTGGCTGCTCCCTTGTCTTCTTCCCAAGGGGTCACCACAGTGGAGTAATCCGCATTGGTAATTTGGCAGATGTTTTATGCCGGATGCCCTTCCTGATGCAGCCCTCCATGGTGAGAGGGGCTTGTGTCTCTACCTGGAATTAAACCAGGAACCTTTTGCTTGTCAGGCCAGTATGTAAACCACCACACTACGGAGACACTAGTTTTACTTCTGAATGGTAACAAAAGATGACTCAAAGGGTTTGACAAACTTTCGGAATTACAGCCATTTTTATACTTTGAGCAGAGGCTCAAAACTAATGGGACAAGTGATTAACAAGCCTGTTTCCTCATATTCCATGACAAACTAACCAGATCAAAGATATGAAGTTGATTTCATGAAGTTAAACTTGCATTTAACAACTGTTTACTGAAACTCTCCACGTGAGGTCCAGAGAGATGTGGATGCAAGTGAAGGAGGGCATTATTAGACTGAACAAAACAAACTAAACCCATCAGGAGAGATAGCAGAAACTTGCCAAATTCTTTGACAGAAGCATAGTGTAGTGGGTTGCACATTCGCCTTACAAGTGGAAGGTTCCTAGTTCAATTCTAAGCGGGGACGCAAGCCCCTCTCACCATGAAGGTTTGCTTCAAGAAGGGCATCTGGTGTAAAACCTCTGTCAATTTACAAATGTGTCAACCCCTTGGAGAGAAGCCGAAGGTAAATTTTTTTTTTTTTAGAAGGAATGCACCGGCCAGCTCAGCAACAGCAAAAGGCTAGAAGACCACAGAAGACAAGTAAAGTGGATGGTCACTGAGTTCTTAAGCTAAGTAAAACACCTTCACAAGATGTAGTCAAGTCAAGAACACTCTCAAGGAGGTAGGGCTATCATCGTCAAAGTCTATAATCAAGAGACGCCTCATAAATGTAAATACAGAGGATTTACAACAAGGTGCAAACCACTGGTGAAGGATTTTTGCCAGAAAACATCTGAAAGAGCCTGTCCAGTTCTGGATAAAAAATTCTTTGGACAGATGAATCCAAAATGAACTAGTACCAGAATGGCAAGAAGAGAAAAGTATGGAGAAGGAAAGGAACAACTCATGATCCGAAGCAAACCGCATCATCTGTCAAACATGGCGGAGGCAATGTTATGGTGCAGGCGTGTGTGGTATAGCTGCCGGTGGAACCTTGTCACTAGCGTTGTGACTGCTGATCGAAGCAGCAGGAAGAATTCTGAAGTGTACAGGGCTATGCTCTGCTCAAATTCAGTCGAATGCTGCAAAACTGATTAGTCAGCACTTCACAGTGCAAACGGATAATGACCCAAAGCATACTGCAAGAACACCGAAAGAGTTTGTCAAGGCAAAGAAATGGGATATACTTCACTGGCCAAGTCAGTCACCTGATCTCACCTCAAAGACAAAGACAAAACTGAAGGCAGCTGCAGTAAGGGGCTGCAAACAGTCCTTATATTTAAAATTATGTTGTGTGTCCCATTACTTTTGAGTGTGTGAAAATGTGGGTCTTTGTATAAAAAAATGACTGTAACTCCCAAACAGTTAATGCAGTTCTTTTGTCAACCCCCTTGAATTAAAGCTGAATGTCAGCACTTTGGTCACATATTTACTGTCTGATTTAAAATCTACCTTAGTAGTATAAAGTGGCAGAATTACATAAAAACTGTCACTGTTCCAAAACTTACAGACCTAAGGGAAAAATCCTTTCACTGCAGGCCTTTCTAAAGCTCCCTCCCCAGTAAAGATATACCAAGGTATGAACCAAAACCATTGAGGTATGAACCAAACTGTGGTATTGGAGAACTGTTTCCCTCTAGGCAAGAGTGATATGAGACATACTGATATCACAATTTAGTGGAAAAGTTAAGATGAGAATGAGCAAAGCTTCCTAAAGAAAAATGACGAACATTGTTTTAGTAGATAATGTTGTTTATTTCTGCCTAGTATCTTTTTCTGTGTTTATAGTCAGCCATCTGTCAACATGATTGTTTGACTCAGAGGCCTGGGAGTAACATTGTATTGTGTGATTGAATTGTACTGCTGTGCTATCAACAGAAATCAATGCCGCTGTGCTACAAAGCTCTTGTGAAAGCTGCAGAGCTCTATGTGTGTGTATGCACGGGGGCTGTGTAATTGTAGGTTGCCAATTGCATAGCAGGGTCCTGATGAGTAGGTTAGGGGTAGTGATCCATCACTGATTGTGGTAATTATGTGTGCTTGTACAAGGGTGTTTTAATGTTTTCCACCGCTGAGTTACTTAGTGTGACCTTAGAATTTAGAAACCTGAGTCTTGTAGCCTGTGCGCTGTTCCTTTCTGAGTGTGGGTTTGTTTGTTGCAGGTGAATGTGTGGAGGGTCTGTCAGAGGACGATGTGGTGCTTTTACACTCCTGCCGTCAGTGGACCACAGTGACGGCCCACAGCTTAGAGGAGGGACACTACGTAATTGGTCCCAAGATTGACATTCCTCTGCAGTACCAGGGTGAGCATGCATTCACACACAAATTTTTATAATATGATAGCATGGACAAAAATTTATTAGTAGTTCACATCTTAAAAACACACACTTTCCCTAAGATGTCCATATCCTCTGGTGGCAAAAAACAGTTTACATTTGTGTCACAAGGTCAGTATTCTCCAGTTGCATTCTCTGTGTTTTTCTGAGAGCAGGCACAACAAAATCGCATTATGAAAATGTTCCAAAAGTTGAATGTATTGGTGACTTGTGTGCTGAAATTGCCTTCAAAATTCATGATGATATGTAACCAAAGTGTTAAATGATTTATGGAAAATCATACATTTCTGTAAGAAATAAAAGAAAAAACAAGAAGCACTTGAAAACTGGTTGAAAATTCAGTGAGTTACAATGATTTTAAAATGCACAGACCTCCTGCCTCCATAAACACACATTAGGAGACATAGCTGCCCCATAATATATAGTGGCTGCATTGAAGCACATTCAACTGCGAGGTAACGGAGCTAATAAAATATAGACTAGTTAAAACAGTAAATGTTTGTAATTTTACTGAGTGGTAGTAGTACAGTAAACACAACCTTTGTTTACCATTTGGACCAAACCACTGGGAGGTACATGAGGGGGAGTCCAGTACATGAGGGGGAGTCCATCTTTTAGTACTTACAAATATATTGCTTTCTATCTTTAATTAAACCGACAGCTTTCAGTGCATGTAATATAATTAAATATTACATAGTTAGATATTTACATGAATGCACTGTGGAGGAAAAAACTGAAAAAGGAGCCTCATCCCCCTCTGTGATTACCACCTCTGACTTGGGGGGGTATTTCAGGGGAAGGCCAGTGCCATCTCAGGCACCCCCTTTAACCGAGCCCCTGACCTTTTGTCAGCATGCTGTAAAGATAAATTGTATAGCTGTACCTCTGCTTTAGAACAAGTTAAAGCTCAGTATTCAGTAATTTATTCCGGTGTGAAACAAGTTAACATTTGATTTAACTGTGAACTAGATAAGAGCATTTTAACTTTATTAAAGCACTGGACCAAACTGATCAAGTTTTACATAATTACCCCTGTCACAAGCTATGATTGAATCTCCCCTGGTTTCTTTCTCCAAAAAGCACACATAGCAGCCATTAAGAATAGGGCTCAAAACTCCCAGGCAACACACAGTAGCATTGCTAATGTTCCTATTCATTTAGGATAGTTCTCACTCAAGGAATGATATTGCCCAAGAGAATGAACAAGTTTCTAAGTAGTGGCCCATTTATGAGCTAGCCAGTGTATGTATTTTTTTGCCAGAAAACTTTAATCTACCCTGCAAGATTTTGAAATTTTAGCAGAAATCCTGCACTTTCTAAACCTGTCCAACAATTCTAAAAGTTGTGTGTTAAGTAACGCAAAAACGGCATGGGGCCCCATCAGTAAAATATGAGTTTTATGAACAGTAATTTGTGTAGGACCTGAGATGACCTGTTATGTTTATTTTTAAATCCATGTTTTAATTCATGGATTAGAGTTGCTTTGCATGATTCACAATCCAGCGTAATCCTTAGTTTATTGTAGACTGGGCTTTGGTGCAGCCCATCAGTTTATCCACTTCTAAAACAAGCTGATTTAGCTCCTGTCCTTTTAAGCCAACTTTATTTCTGACTGGCTGTCCCTCCCAAACAGAAGGTTGAAATGGCAGGTGGACAGGGCTTCCGTTCTCACATTCAGAGTATGCTAAGATGACCATATTGGCATATCAATGACATGATACATAGCCAAGAGTAGAAAAATACCAAAACCCAAAAATACAGCTCCCTATAGCTTTCACATCAGTGTGAAGCCTGAGCTTTTGGTTCACAGTGATCGCTTGCACACATGCTGACCTCATTATTAGAGCATCAATATCTATCTAGCTATCTATTTATAGATGGAGAGATAGACACACACACACTCACTTACTCATTCACTGGCCAATTTATTAGGTATGCACTGCAAGTTCCAGGTTGTTCTGCTTTTTGCCTTTAGTGACACAGATTCAACAAGGTGCTGGTAACATTCCTCAGAGATTTTGTTCCATATTGACATGATTGCATTCTGCATTTGTTGCAGATTTGCGATACAAATCTATGAATCTTCTGTTCCATGACATTCCAAAGGTGCCCTATTAGACTGAGATCTGCTGACTGTGGAGGCCATTTGAGTACACTGAACTCACTATGCAATTTCCCCCTGGGATTAATGAAGTGTTCTGATTCTGATTCTGTCATATTTAAGAAACCAGTTTGAGATGATCTGAGCTTTGGGAAATGACATGTTATCTTGCTGGCAGCAGCCATCAGAAGGTGGGAACAATGTGGTCATAAAGGGATGGACATGGTCAGTAACAGTATTTGGGTAGGCTGTTGCATTTAAACAATGCTTGGTCGGTACTAAGGGGCCCAGAGTGTGCCAAAAAACACAGTTACACCACCATCGCCACTAGCCTAAACCATTAGGACAAGGCAGGATGGATCTATGCTTTCATATTGTTTACACCAAATGCTGACCATACCATCTGAATGTTGCAGTAGAAATCAAGACTTATCAGACCAGTCCAAGTTTGGTGAGCTGGTACAAATTGCAGCCTCAGTTTCCTGTTATTCGCTGACAGGAGTGGCACCTGGTGTGGTCTTCTGCTGCTGTAATTCATCTGCTTCAAGGTTCGATTTCTTGTGTGTTCAGAGATGCTCTACCTTGGTTGTAGCAAGTGGTTATTTGAGTTACTGCTGCCTTCCTGTCAGCTCAGAGCAGTCTGACCATTCTCCTCTGACCTATGAATTTACAAGCCATTTTCACCAAACCCTAGAGATGGTTGTGTGGGAAAATCCCTGCAGATCAGCAGTTTCTAAAATACTCAGGTCAGTCTGTATGACACCAATGACCATGCCATGCTCAAAGTAAAAGTCAAAGTACCTTTCTTCCCCATTTGGATGCTTCAGCAGGTCATCTTGACCATGTCTGCATGCCTAAATGCATTGAATTGCTGCCTTGTGATGCCTGTAGCTGATTAGATATTCACATTAATGGCAGTTGAACAGGTATACCTAATGAATTAGCACTTTAAGGAAGTGCTGCATTTGTATGTATATGTATATTTATCAGGCCTTATTGGAAAAGCTCAAAATCTTTCAGACATATTTAAAATGATTGAAAATGGACCAGAAATGCCGCACTTTAACTTTAAACCCTAATGCACAGATGAATACACCTTGTACTGCTACCTTCATTCACACATCTACCCAACTATCATGTGACCTTGTCTGACTCCTGTTGTCCATTGACTTGTGTCTTCCTCCTGAATGAGTCTAGCCGGTATGACCTCACCGGAGCTCATCCTCACCATCCCATTGTTCCGTCTCTCAGTCAGTCCAGTCACATTATTCTCTGTGTAACTGGATCTTAATGCCTCCTCTCCATTGCTTCCTCCACTGATGGAGAGCTGATGTCACCTCACACAACCACCGCCTCTCAGGCTCCTTTTTGAGAGCAAGAAAGCACATTTGGTTGGGAGGGGTGTATGTTGAGATCATTGTCATGTTAGTCATTTCAGCATTTCATATTGGAAACACGTGACAGCCAGTGTTACCCATATAAGTGATTTAAAAACATAAGAAGCAGTCAAATAGTAGATAAGAAATATAAATGAAACCTCTTTTGTGTAAGTAAATGGGGTGTCTAATATAAGTAAGAAAGATTTACTGGTTTAACCACTTTTCTTAACCTATTTCAGTGATTTTGACTGAGGCACAATATAATAAGCACATTAGAAGCCAACTATTGTGATTTTCTTTTATACTGTTACATTAAACATGACAAAAGTTTCAAATAATGAGGTCAGTATATTCAGTTTGATTTTATTTATATAGCACCAATTCACAGCAAAAGTCGCCTCAAGGCGCTTTACACGGTAAGGTAAAGACCCTGCAGTATTAGAGAGAAAACCCCAACAATCAGACAATCGCCTATGAGCAAGCACTCGGTGACTGTGGGAAGGAAGAACTCCCTTTTAACAGGAAGAGACCTCGGGCAGAACCAGGCTCCAGGAGAGGCAGCCATCCGCCTCGACTGGTTTGGGATGAGGGGAGAGAGTAGAGAGAAAGGAGAGCAAAGGGAGACACAGGCTATGGGAGAGAGAAGATAGCATTTAATTACATGCAGCAGTAGCAAATAAATGCATGGGGAGTGAAAAGAGGTGGGTGGAGAAGAAATGCCCAGCACATCATAAGAAGCCCCCCAGCAGCCTAAACCTGTTGCAGCATAACTAAGCCCTAACTATAAGCTTTATCAAAAAGGAAAGTTTTAAGTCTAATCTTAAATGTAGAGAGGGTTTTTGCATTATGAATACAAACTGGGAGCTGGTTC
>VUQH01083407.1:0-16553 GCA_015106775.1 Etroplus canarensis
TAAATGGACTTCAGTCATGATGTCATGAGTCATGTGGACATTGTGGATATCCATTGGACATCCATGGTCACCACTTCATGCATAATGCACCTTATATATGTATGGGCGTGTGCATGTATATGTGTATGTATGAGTATATATATGTATATATAGTGTGTATGGATGTATGTGTATTATACATGTGTGTGTGCATGTACATGTCTATACTTATAGGTATCTATTACTTACTTACGTGGTAATGGTAGTAGTGGAATAGCTGGAATTTATTACTTGCATATTTTCACAACCCCCCCATCCATAACACATACTATGTATGCGTGTACATAGAACCTCAGCTACCGTTGTATATAGTGTAGTTATTATCTTATCTTATTTATTCTGTATTTCTTGATTTTATTGGCATACTCTTTGTATTCTTCTGCTATGGTAACACACAAATTTCCCCACCGTGAGATCAATAAAATCTTATCTTATCTTATCAAACAGGAGGCATTGTACGTATATTACATAATCAGGGTGCAAATTTCCAGGGGGGATCGTGTGGATTCCCCCCCCCCCCACCGGTTTGCATGTCCATGCCCCTTCTTATTTTAGTATGAAAAATACCCCTAGCTACATAAAGAAAAATGAAAGGCATTCATAGTAGCAGATTTTACAGGACCCTAAAAAAAAGTCCCAGAAATATTCCTGCACATGCACACATGCTGATCATCTACATCAAAATCACTTACAAGTGTGAGTTCTGCAGCTTCTTAAGTCAACTTGTTGAATTGCAGTTATGCACTGGGCCTGCTGTCTGTGATTTTGCAGTCAAAGCTTTGAAATGAAGTGCGTTGCTGAAGAAATGCTCTGCCCGCAGTTTGTTGGCTTTGTAACTGACGGAGCATTCACTCTGCTGTGTGAAAAGATCAATCACAAGTTACAACCTGCTTTCATGAAGCCATAAAGCACATTGCAGGGCCGAGACATTTTTGCACATGTATTGACTCTCAAACTCCAAAAGTTGGCCGAGGCCTGTCCCAGCTGTCTTCATGCAATAAGTTCGGTACATCCTGGACAGGTTGCCAATCGAAGGAGCTCTCATGCAGTCCACATGATGGGGGTCCCTTCACTGCACAGATCTCCAGGCAAGTGCATGGTCCCATCAGTCAACCACTAGTCCTGGCCTGCTACAGGTACCTTACCCACCAGAGAGGTGGTCCATGTGCTTCCCGAATTGTATTAAGTTTGACTGTACCACCTGTGTCTGCTTGACAAAAACATCTGAAACTGATATTGGTCATATTAATTTAATAAAGAAAAAATACAATATTATTAGAAACACTGTGGTTAAATATTTACATTTTGAACTTGCATAACTGAAATTCATAATTATTCTATAAATGTTAGACTGAGCGCAGAAATAATTCTAACAGTGTTCAGAGTATAAAGGACCACCTGTGGTTCCTGAGTTTTTTTAATGGAAAAATATCCCCTCCTCTGAATTTTTTTTATGAATCACACCCACATTTTGACACTCTTTTCTTTATTTGGTAAAATTCTCAGCACATCTACAGTCAGCTCAAGATTAGATATACATGTTGCCAATCATCTGCCAATTTTAAATCTAATCTGATGTAATGTTATATTATTGCTATATGAATTTGTGAGTGATTTAAGGGGAGGGACCATGGTTGTTATATGAACTGAACTTTCTAGTTGTTTATTGAGCTTTATGTACCTTTGTCCAATCAAAGAGCCACTTTTCTGATCTTCAGTAATGCAAACCTGAGCATTCACAGTCAGGGTGCAATTTGTGAAACAAAAACAAAGGGGGGGATTCACCATTAAAATAAGTCAGGAACCACAGTAGTCCTATAAACTCTGAAGCCTGTTATAATATTTTGTACTGAGATATGTTCAGAAATTAAACATATAGTCAGTATTTAAAAGAATATTATAATTATTTTATCAAATAAATGTGCAATATTCTTTGTTGTATGTTTTCATGCAAAACCTATCAAACAACAATATAAACGGTGAATGTTATTTTAACATGGCACAGTTCCATTCCTTTTTTTCTTAGTGCCATTTAGCCAGGTGTGAATAAATAGGCCACTTAACTTCAACAGTCCTATTTAATTGCCACTGTAAGAGACAGGGATTTTAAAAGGGGCTGGAAAACCCACCAGGCACTCCATTCTGCTCTTGCCCCAACCTGGAGGAAAGGGTTCAGCAGTGGGGGAGGAGACACTGAACCCCTCGTACTTCCTCCAGTGGACGGAGGAGAGTTGGGTACCCAGAGGTGCACGTACTATAGCTAGGACAAAACTGCCACACTGCACTTTGGGTAAGGTTCCCTACACCTGGCTCCACGAGCACTCCAATCACCCTGTGTCAACCCTCAGAATACACTGCATGGAGAGATTGTCCAGCCACTGATGAGGCCCAGACCAAGCTCAACACTCAGGGTGGCTTGAGCAGAAACCTCTAATAAACTGAGTGACGGCCATGGGGTTGTAATTACAGAGGGACTGCCTTCATTGCCCGCAGCACCACGAGTGGACTGTGCCAGTTTGCCAATCTGCCCAGGATGTACCCTGCTTCTCGCCTCTGAAGCTGGTACTGTATGGTATGAGGTGGGGCTGCCCCATCAGGTGCAAAGCCAAATCAAGTTCATAACAAGGCTTTCTAACTGCAGAATGTCACTTATGCAATGCATAAGTGACATTCAACAACTGGAAATAAAAAAAATTGCAGAACTCGCTTTTATAGGAGATTCTGGTGTAGTTGGTCAGCATGTGTCCACGTGCAGGAATATTTTTAGGATTTTTTTAAAAAAATTTGTGGCTCCTGTAAAATCTGTCACTCTGAATGTGTTTCTCAGTTTGTGTATTTAGCTTGGTAGTTTTGACAGTGAAAGAAAGCTGTTTTGTGGGATAAAGAAAAGTTGGCATGTACAGGATCTGCAAGTGTCAAACCTGCAGAGGCTTCTGGAGCCTCTGACATGATATATGTTTAGTAACTCACCTATTAAAGAATTGTATCTTGTCTTAAAATTCCACATTATTAGGTGCGTGGCCACTTTGAATAAAAAACAAGACTTCATAAACAAATGGAGAGCAACAGTGGCTCTCTGTCTTTTTTGTACAGTCTGTGCTATCAAACAGTTACTGCTGAACCTCTCACCGTGTAAGTTAATTTGTCATAAAGTGAAGCTGGTACTGATATGATCTAGTTTCTCTTCAATATCTTGAATAGTTGCTCATATATTATTTGATTAACTGTTTGTTGCAATTGTAAATCTGCAGTTGTTGCAACAGTTGTAGTAGGAGTAGTAGCCTAATTCTTCACAGTGAAGAATTTTTGTACCTGCAAAACTGAGTCAGGACACAATTATAGCCTTAAAAGAATAAATCAGCAGCATGCTGAAATTTACTGTAAACAGCACTACATGTAATTAAACACATCATCACCCAGTTTTGAAGCTTGCTGTTTATCTTAACACGCTGATTTAGAGCCTGTGTGTCTACACTCCAGCTTGTCCCAGTATGTCAAGCCTCTCCTGCACTTTTTTAATTTTCCCATGGCAACTATTACCAAAGACTTATGATGTTTACACCACTTTACAAGTGCTTTAAAAGTGCTTCACTGTGTTCTAACAAGTACTTTGACATGACTACAAACAAGTTTTGCGGCTTTTCCGGGTGCATGTAGTTTCACTTTATATCCATTTACTCGAAGCATTTATGGAGCACGCTGAGCCGTCGTTAGTAAAACTGAGCTTTTCTTCTACAGTCTATTGTGCAGTGGTATTACAGTCTGTAATCCCCAACAAACTAGGCATGAAGATAAGTAAGAGACAGGGCTAGACTCCATCATCTCACTTAACAAGCAGAATAAGTTTGTCACGTCACTACTTTTTACACCAGACTCTTAACATCTGCATTGAGAAAACCTGGCAACCATAAGCTCCCTCATGTCATATTTCTTCCAGGCCTAATGCCTCACCCCACCCCCTCCTTGCCCTTTCTAGCCATTAAGGTTGGGAAATAGGGCCATGACCCCAGCTAGCGAGCCCATTAATGGGTGCATCTGTGGGGGTGCAGCTTGGCCGGCTGCTCCCTGAGCGGGGCCTCTCTTTTGGTGGCTTTTAAAAGCAGAGAGCTGGGAGCCAGGAGTTTCGAAGATGTCCACGCATAGTCCACGGTGGTGAAGTGGGAATATGTTCCAGATGCTGTAGGAGAAATGAGCACTTACGCGCACGTGCACTTAGGTCTTCAAGGCAAGAAGAGCTATGAACCAGAATGGAGACGAAGGTTCAAGGGTCAAAGACCACATGAGATTGTCCAGTCATTACTCATATAAAGACAGCAGTGTGTGTGTGTGTGTGTGTCTGTGTTGGTGGTGGTGGGGGGGGAATGTAGGCCAGTTAAAAAAGGAAGGTGTATCCTTTACACCACCACACCCTGCCTGTTACATACGCTGAGTGGGAAGAGACTGATACTCCGTGCTGATTCCTCCAAAGAAGCCACTGAGATGCTGCTTTAAGAAGCAGGAAAACCCAGAGAGTTATACAAGCAAGTGGTTATGACATTTTCACAACAGGAAACTCACGCAGGAGCACAGAAAGTCATAGACAAGGCTGCCGGGAGCATTTTTAATATAGTTTGACATTTGTGAGCACTGATAAAGAGACCCTTCAAGCCAAAAGAGTCTATCATTTTCTTGTCTAGATGTACAGACGGATAAATAGGCTCTTTCACTCATTTCATGCAATCTTTCTTTTCTGTCTACTAGTCTTTCAGCATCTTTTTCTCCCACAGAGACACATGTAATTTGTAGTGATTGTAGAATTCCTGTCCCAGTTGGATACACAGCAGATACCAGTCCTGATATGTGCTGCCGTTTGTCATTCTCTGCTTACTCCAACCATCACTATCTATAGACCTCACTGTTTCAGCTGTCATTGGGTGGGAGGCAGAGCACACCCTGGACAGGTCTTTTTAGTCTGTCACAGGGCTCGAGAGACAGACATGCACATTCAAACTCACACGGTCAAAAAATACTTTTGCTTTTTTTTAAAAAAAAAAAATACTATGTATTTATGATCCTTGGTTTTTTCCTTTACAAAGCAACAGTAAATCAGGACAATTTGGGGTTCAGTAGCTTGCCCAAGGCCACTTTGTCATGTGGACTGAAGGAGCCAGGAACTGGACCACCAACATTCTTATTAATAGATGACTCACTCTCTCCTAAGCCACATTTACCCCAAAGCATAGAGAGTGATAGACATTCTACCAAGCACCAACATTCATGGCTGAAAAATTAAACCAAAAAGTGCAGTTCCTTGAATGGCCACTTGAGGCTGTCTTTGAAAGCAACTCAATCTCCGTAGACTCCTGTGTTGAAAAACTCAGCTTCTGCAGAAATGTACATGGTTATAGCCTGCTACAAAAGCAAACAAAGAAAAAAATAATGTTTGTCTTTAGAGGTAATTATCTCCTCTACAACAACTGTGTGGGGGAGGATGATTTTTTAAGTCTTAATGTGATGTATGATTTAAGGCATCTGCTTTGAGTGGTTGGTGGATACCAATAGCTCTCTGTCAATTCAAGTTGCTGAACTGGACCTCTTAGTCTTTGTTCTTTGGTAGCATTTTTACTGCGACTGTCTGACAGAAAATACCTATTGGTGTGTGGCTAATTGGACTAGTAGATGGTCTAAGAATTTTGTGCTGCATTTTTTTGGTGAATGAAATTCTGCTTTTATTGACTATGATATTAATTTAAGGTTATGATTTACTCATACTTTAGCACTCACAATAAGTATCTGTTTTTTTGGAATGCACGCATACACTCTGTGAATGGAGTTTGCCAACCAAGCTGACTAGTGCTGGCTTTCAGTCTGTCTCTATGTTAATACCTATGGATTTAGAATGGGATGCCATAAAAGCTGCTGTGTAGATGGCCCAATACTTTTGTCCCTATATCGTATGTTGCAGTGTAGGTGCTAAGTAATTGGAGTTCCATGCTGTTCATACTGAAACCTGATGTTCTGAGGGGATCTTAGGACTTTCTTTTTAATCTTGTCATTGTACCTCTCAAACTGAGACAGTGGAGTGGCATTACGGTGAAGTAATACAATAGCCTGAAGCAACAACTGTGCACAAACACTCATACTGTTCAATGAAAAATTAAATAGATAATTATGAAAAATTGCGTAAAACCTCTGCCATGTAAAACCAATGTGAAATTATCCACTGTGGCGACCCCTTAGGGAGAATACAAGGGAGCAGCTGAAGGCATAGCCCTAAAATATATTCAGATAAAAAAAAATGTCTCCTTCTCAATTCCCGTGTTAAGAAGTATGGCCCAAATGACCCAAAGTTTGCCACAGAATGAGGCACTGTTTGCCTCAGTTTCGGTTGCAGACTTTCATATTGCAATTACATTGCATTTTTTAAGGTTTATTCACATGGCTTTAATGGTTTTAGGTGTAAATGTTTCCGCTGTCAATACATGCACATGTATGTTTGAAATTGAAAGAACAATCTTTACAAAATTATTTAACTCTCATCTGACTCAGGCTTTTAGAACTGGAGAGTTTCATTTCATTTCATGCAGGTTGCAAAGCCCTTTGAGGCAAATTTGTGATTTTAGGCTATATAAATAAAATTGACTTTTTACTTGCCCTGAAAGATTGTAAAACAAACTTTTACTCCGTTACATGGCGACAGTTTGAACTTTGTGTGAGTGTGTATGTGTGTGTTTGAAGACAAGTGTAAATTGTGTATAACCCAGACACTGCAGTGTTGACCGCAGCCTGTGATGCTGTCCAGACCACAGGCAGCTCGCAGACACCACTACTGTGTTTGTGTGTGTGTGTGTGTGTGTTTCAGTGAGAGATGAAACACAGCTACAGTAGTAAGTCAGACACGAGACCCCCTAATATTCCATTACGTAGTGCTCTTTTCCGCTACAAGGCTCCAGGCAACTTGAAGTCACATCATACAGCCATGATTAAACATTCACTGTGTGGATTAGACGCCTCCAGGGAAACGGTGATTACATTTACTTTACATTTGAGGAATTTTGCTGACTTTTTTTCCAGAAACAATAAAATAAGCTCTAATGTACATGTATACACTGAGACACAGAGTTCAGGTTATACAAAGCAGACTGTGGAGTTCCTCTTCATTTTATTTTTAGTTTAGCATTAAAACATAAGCTTTTAAACAAGATCAGACTTATTAGGCTTTGGTAAGCCAAGTTCTGCAATCAGGTATCAGGTTTCTTAAAGCTGATTATAAACTGGCCCTGGGTTTTCTAATCCAGCTATGAACACATTTGCAAAAACTGATGGGTTTAAACATCATGATTAAGTCACTAACAGTATTGACTGTGTCTTCATGACATCAAAAAATGAGAAATGAGAAGAACAGCTGTTTTTTGGAATTTACTTGATGTTTATTTATGTAACATGTATTACAAGTTACGGGAAATGAGACAGTACAGACCAAGGACATATCTTAAAAGTGGCCTGATCAGCACTGAAATGTAATGCATTTCACATTTGGTAATACTCTGATTCTCCACAAAGTATCATGAACCAGGTGTAATCCGGCTGACAGACAACCAACCAACGGCTCTGCCTTGAAACAGTATAACAGTGGCCCGGCTTAGGAAACAGAGCATCAGGGCATCGCAAACTTCACCGAGTGGATGTTATGACTGCAGTTTGCTAAATGATCACAGCCTTAGTCAAAGTATGATTTATGATCCCAATTGTTTCTGAAAATATTGTGGTCACATAAAAAAGTAACAGAATTGACTCTGAAAACTATTAAGCAATATTGAAAAATAAATTCACAGTACTTTGCAAGAGTATGAATAAAAACATTTCTGCGGCTGTGAAATTGGTTAACTGAATTCATAATGCCAGGACTAGCTTTATGTGACAGATAAGCAACAGTTTTACTTATTTTGAGTCTGTGAGTGGTTTGCTTATGGTTGTAATTGGGGGAGTAGGGCAGACTGGCAGCTTGAGAAGTGGTGAAGTTAACCAGATGGAGATGGTTTGTTTTTTGTCTTGGATCAAATTAAATTTTTTTTTGCAATCTTAGGGGAACATATTAAACTAATTTAAAATATGGCAGCAGTGGTTGCACATAGATTAGCAGCAGACATATTGGCACAAATTCAGATTTCAAAAATTACTTAAAATATGTGTTTTTTTTGCTTCACAAATCAATTCTAACATGGCCTTGAGCAAGGCACTGAGCCTATGTGAATCTATGCCACCTACACCATTGTTTTGTTGCACTAACCTTTTCCTTTCTTCTGTTTTCTTCTTGTCCTTGTTGTCCATGTGGGTTCCCTACTGCATGACGAGTAGGTGAGTATCTAAAATGCATGCATGCAAACAGAAAAACACCCATTTAAAATGTGGCACATAACATAACTTGTTTTAAACTGGTGTATTTGCTAAGTCGAGTTATAAGTTGTTGGATCTCACAGCGACTTCCTTGGGCCTTCAAAACTGCGTATAACTCTGTGTGCGCCTGTGTGTGCGTATGTGTGTGTGTTTGGGAGTGTGGCCACCCTAATGGATGGAAAATCTCTTTACACACTCCAACACAAGATCAAACAGCCTTACTCACACTCACGCTCGCTAACACAGATGCATGGAAACACACTGCGTGCTGCTTTCACTCTGTCTTCTTCTCTTACTTTAACACGCACAAATACACACACAGGCGCACACTGTCCTTTCCTCTGTGTCTCTTGCTTCTTTTGGCAATCTCTAAGAATGCTGTCACAATCCAAGTTCTGCTATTAACAAAGTTATTTTAGCCAAAACTGCCTAATATTAGAAACTGAATTAAGGTTCTGTTATTTTCTTTTCATGAGATATTGTGACATGAAGCTCGTGTGTTGGGAGATTCCCTTTTATTGCTAGTAAACATAAAGTTCAAAGACAATTAAAATTAGCAACTGTAGTAGCTCCATGTTTCACTATAATAGAATTGGGAGTCATGAGTTTTGAATATCTGACTGAAGTTAAAATATAATCTTTCATATCACGAATTTTTTAGCTGTGCTAAAAAAAATCACACACAGCTTCTTTACTAAGCTGATTTTTTTTTAAAGAAAAACAAATAATTGTGGGGGGGTTTTATCAGTCATTCAATTTTGGTATGGGGGTAGAAGTGATCCAAATGGAAGGCAAAGAAATGGCAGAGGTTTTTTTTTCAGTTTTCTCTAGAAAGTCTCATCTTTCAATGATGAAATCCCCAATTTGAGAGCTCCAAAATTTTAGGATACAAAAACTTGCATACAGTCACAAAAAAGAACCTGCTCACAGGTCTCCATGCAGCCATGTGAAAACTAAATACACTCCATGGTTCAGCAGCTTATAAAACAAACTTCAGCATCAATAGCTTGAAGTAATTGCTTTCTTTATGACTTTTGGCCCACCTGTTTACAGCACTATAGTAGTCTATTAAGGTTTGCAGATATTCTTTATATGCACAGCTCTTGTAGGGTCGGGCCACAGCATCTCAATCAAAATGAGGTCTGGACTTTGGATGGCCTATTGCATTGCTTTAATTCTTTTCTTTTACAGCCATTCTGTTGTAGATTTGCAGGAGTGCTTGAGATCATTATCCTGTTGAGTGACCCAATTTTGGCCTACAGAGATGGCCTCACATTTGACTCTGAAATCCTTTGGTATACAGAGGAGTTTATGGTCGACTCAATCACTCACGTCCCGTGGCTGAAAAGCAAGCTCCACCCCTAAATGACTGCCCCATCACTACTAATCTTTGCAGTTGTTATGATGTGTTGGTGCTGATATGCTGTGTTTGGTACTGTGCATTACGGCCAAACATCTGAGCTGTGGTCTTGTTGGTCCAAAGGACATTGTTCCAGAAGTCTTGTGGTTTGTTAAGATTCAAATTTGAAACTTAAGCTGTTCTGCTCTGTTCTTTTTAGAGAGAAGAAGTTCTCTCCTGGCAACCCTTCCAAAAAAAGGCATACTTGTTCAGTCTTTGTATAATTGTACTGTCATGAACTTTAACATTTAACATGCCAACTGATATGAGATGTAGCTCTGAGGTGTTTGCACAGTCTGACATCTGGTATATTTGTTTGGATATCCACTTCTAGGAAGATTGTGGCGTTGTGTTAACATATGCCTGAATGCTCCAGACCAGGAAACTGCCAAGACTTCTGCACACTTGCTGATGATCAGTTGATCAACTGCATTTGATAGACCTGCAAAATGTTTTTCATATGGTTGTATCTGTAAATCTGTTTGCAGTTGTAAAATACAACCCAAATTCCAGAAAAGTTGGGACGTTCTTTAAATTTGAACAAAATGAAAACTAAGGCTTTCACATCACATGAGCCAAATTTTTATTCGCAACAGAACATAGATAACATAACAAATGTTCAAACTGGGAAATATTACAATTTTATGTACAAAATGAGCTCATTTCAAATTTGATGCTTGCTACAGGTCTCAAAAAAGTTGGCACGGGGGCAACAAGTGGCTGAAAAAGCAAGAAAGTTAAAAAAGAAGATTCAGCTGAGAGAACATCTAGCAAGTAATTAGGTTAATTGATATCAGGTTTGTAACATGATTAGCTATAAAAAGGATGTCTTAGAGAGGCAGAGTCTCTCAGAAGTAAAGCTGGGCAGAGGCTCTCCAATCTGTGAAAGAGTGTGCAAAAAGATTGTGGAATACTTAAAAGAAACAATGTTCCTCAACATCATATTGCAAAGGTTTTGCAACTCTCACCATCTACTGTACAGTGCATAACATCATCAAAAGATTTAGAGAAACTGGAGATGTCTCTGTGCGTAAGGGACAAGGCCGAAGACCTTTATTGGACGCCCGTGGTCTTCGGGCCCTCAGACAACACTGCATCACTCCTCTCCAGACGATGTCTATTTCAGGAAAGGCCTTGTGTAATTCAGCAGGACAATGTAAAACCACATACTGCAGCTATTACAACAGCATCGCTTCGTTGGAGAAGAGTCCAGGTGCTGGATTGGCCTGGATGCAGTCCAGATCTTTCACCTAGAGAGAACATTTGGCTCATCATTAAACAAAAAATACGTGAAAGACAACCACGAACTCTTCAGCAGCTGGAAACCTATATCAGGCAAGAATGGGACCGAATTTCAACACCAAAACTCCAAAAACTCATAACCTCGACGCCCAGACGTCTTCAAACTGTTTTGAAAAGAAGACAAGATGCTACACCATGGTAAACATGCCCCTGTCCCAACTATTTTGAGACCTGTGGCAATCATCAAATCTGAAATGAGCTCATTTTGTGCATAAAATTGTAATATTTCTCAGTTTAAGCTTTTGTTATGTTATTTATCTTCTGTTGTGAATAAAATATTGGCTCATGTGATTTGAAAGTAGACTTTGCTTTAGTAAAACCCGCTGGATGCCTTGATGATGGAAAACCAATCATGAAACTTTCAGGACTTCAGTTTCATTCTAAAAAGCTTTCATGACTCTTTTTTTTATTTTTTGGAGATAAATGGTCAAATGTAATTTGTGTGGCATTATCTCCAGCAATACTGCATTAGTTGTAAGATAATATAAATTAGATAGTAAGGAAATGGAATCGAAAGAGGATATTATCCGAATGTGTAACTGTAGCTTAAACAAATGCTCATTACTGCAACACATAATCCCATTCTGTCCCAGTTAAAACGCCCACAAATACACACTCATGTCCACAGGAGTCAATACTTAAATGTCAGTCATTTCAATTATATAGAAGCACGGAGAAAAGCAGCAGCACTTGCTATCATGACAGACAACTCAGGAAATAGCTAGCAGTCCTGGACACACACGCACAGACACACACTGCTGGCTGCAGTCTTGTCAATATACAACAGCTGGGCACAGCTTAAATCAGAAACGCAAGTGTGAAAGCATGCAGCCACAATAGTCTGTGTGTGTGTGTTTGTTCAGACCCCCAGCAACAGTGTCTAATGGACTTGCTGGGCACCCATTTTGTAACATTACTGATACTATTTTTTTCTTGTTTGTTTTTTTTAATAACTATGGAAAAAGTCTTAAAATATCAAACGGTTAAAACTATTACTTGCATGAACCATCCACCACAGTTTTGATACTGTGATGAGTCTGAATAACACAATAACAAATATAATAATAGTTTTTATTTTGTTCTAAATAATAAATACATTAGACCATTTAAGTGGACTGTGGTTGGTGTATAAAAGATGGAGTCTTTTAAGTCTGAAAAGCATGTTGACAGTAAATGGAGGCTGTCACAATGCTCAGTGATACAACGACATCATATCTCAAATCTAGAGTATTGTTTTGACTTTACTATTCTCAGTAGTGACCTATCATCTCAGACCTAATTGTACTCGAGGCTTATTTTAACCTTCAGTTGGTCCTTTTTTGGTTTTTAGTTGAAGTGCTTTGAGAATTACACTTGCTTGCTTTCTGGTGAAAGGAAAATGTAATATTTACTTTGAAATTATGAAGCACTTTAAACCTGCATTCTTTTTAAATAACCTACAAGGAGTGTCACCTCTGGCCAGAAAAAAAGACTTCCAGTTGTATAGAAGTCTGTGGCAAAATGGAACTGGGCTCCCTTGCTCTGCAGAAAACAATTTTCTGATTACTTGATGGCCTCAATCACTAGTTTCAGGTCATAAAAAATCCAAATGAGGTGGCTGTGTCTCAGGTGGATGACTGGGTAGTCCTCCAAACGGAAGGTTGGTGATTCGATCCCTAGCTTCTTCAGCCTTAATGCCAAAGTGCCCTTGGGCAAGATGCTAAACCCCGAATTGCTCCCAATATATCCATCAGAGGTTGTCTCAGTGTGTTTGTAATAGTTAAAATGCGCTTAAAGTCGTGTCAAGCCTCATAAGCGCCGACATATGGAAAAAAATCTGCAGATACGCTGGCGTACGTTGAATGAGTTATTGGTGAGTTTTTTATAAGTTATAAGCGAAGTACGCCATTATACGGCAAGGTTGCTGGAAAATTTTGAGCATGCACAAAATTATGTTATGTGTATATGTGGAGATCATGTCTAGCATACCAAAAAACGTATTCATAACCTATGACTAATGTGTTTTTAACCTATGTGTAACATATATCGAACTTACCTCCAACGCATATTGACATAGTAGACGTATTTGATGTGTTCCTGTTGTACTGAACATGTTTCTAACATACAGCTACCATATAATGGTGTATGTGCTGCATTTAAAGGAAGTGGTATAAATGGGCTTCAAGTTGTGAATGCTGGCAATACACTAGCATTCATTGATATTACATTCTATATAAGTTAGTAATACGTTATGTATCTGTCCATATAACATCATTGTTCTGCGTATGCTAGCGTTTTAGAAGAATTTGGATGCATCGGCCTAAGCTTGTTAAATCGTCATGGTGTGACAGGGCCCTAAGGCATAGAATAAAGCGCTGTATGAATGCATGTGTAAATGGGTGACTGACATTCCATCGTATCCCCATTTTTCAGGGACATGTTATGTTTGCACATCTATTCTCACTCAGCAAACCGTGTTTGTTGTAGGCAAAGCAATTTCTCACAACATCACACATCAGCACACGACAAAGAACTTGCTGCTATTGTGAGTGAACAGCATGGTGAGGCAGTTTCACTCTGCTTGTGATTTACAGTCAGATGGTATTTTTTTTAAATAATACATTGGCTCATTTTAACCCTCTGCCATTACACTTTTCAATTTCTGATGTGGCAGCATAAGTTCATCAGCAAGGCTATGTGGCAAATACAGCTACACAGGCTATGTGAAATTTTTAAAAAAGAATAGTGCACTCAAGACAGTTTGAGTTAAAGAAGTCTTCAAAACACAAATTCTAAATCACATCAGTTGCAGGACATTGGTCTGTCTGATAGCTCCCACTACATCTGACTGATTACATAAACAAAAAAATTAGCTTTTTCTTAAATACTTGGACTGAAGCAACATTTCAGGGTGGTACAGCTGATTATAACTGACAGCGTTTGCTTTTCATCAGACTTTCAGTGGTCTTTCTCATTCCTTTCGTATTCTGCTACTCTTGATTTTTGTCAACAATATAAAACGGTTCAAGTAAGTCATGTCAAATTTTATGTGACTGTGAACTTAATGTTGTGTCTGTTTTCTTAAAGTTTCTTTAAAGTATTTGTGGTCAGAGTACACAGGAAACTGTCAATGTGGTAATAATTACAAAGAAAGAAAAAGATGAGTGCAATGAAAGAAAGATAGAAGTAAACAAAGGAAAATGTAAGACAGAGGAAACTTGAGAGAAAGAGGTTGTAAGAGGACAAGATAGAGTAATAGCAAAAATGAAAGTAAAAACAGGAGACAGCCATAAGGGAATGAACTGATAGGAAAAAGGCACATACTGAAGACATTGCAGTGTGTGGTGGTGAGTGTTAATCAGGGTGGGCAAGAGCCTCACAGGCTGCTCTTGATGGGAATAGACATGCAGTCAGCTGAAATAATGATTGGGCACTGACACAGGACTGTGGGTGGGAGGTGTGTGGATGTGCATGTGTGTGGGTTTGTGTGTGTGGCGAAAGACTCAGAGTTCAGCACCAGCCAGGATAAGGTAGAGTAGCTTCCACAAGAACTGTTTTTTTTTTCTACTTGTTATACTATGTGCTATTATATTCAGTTTAGACTCAATGTTTAAGTTTACATTCTCTGATGTAGAACATCACAAATAACTAGTAATGAACCAAAGGCCAAAGCCAAAGTGCCCTGGTCAACATCCCGGTGATACACAACCAAAGGTGATGTGAGGTGCTGTACTTCATATAAGTAACAGTAGACAGAATTATTGTGATTCAACACTTGGAATAACTGATATGACTGAATTATCAACAGAAAAAGGTAAAGTATATGAATACTTTCATTTGAATTTCAAGTCAGAGGCATCCAGTATTAGATGACTTTAATTTTTGGTGCATGCAACTCTTCATCCACTCTACCTCAAAAGCACGTGTGACTGTGAACTTGCTTAAAAGGGACCTGTTATGATTGTTTACAGCTCAGTATTTTTATTCTTGACCTCAGCTAGAGTAAGTTTGCATTTTCAGAGTTCAAACCATTCCTCTGTTTCAGTGTGTTTTGCCTGAAAAGAGCTGCTGTAGGTCCTCTCCTTTCAAGCCAGCTTTCTTTTGATTGGTTACCCCTCTCAAACAGATGGCTTGAACAGGTGGGTGGGGTTTCTGGGCTCACAGCTAGAGCTGTGTGCCTGAGATGACCAAAATAAGGATGTACTCTCTCACCAACAGTAAACAGATTGAGAAGAAGAGTGATACTGAGCATTTAAAGCAATCTGAAGCCAGCGTTTTTGGCTCACAAGGATTATTTTACATATGCTGACTTCATTATTGGACTCATTATCCATGTTTAGCATGTGCACTAACCATTGTAACAGTATATATACATTATATGAACAAAATCTCAAGCTCAGGTTTTTCATTCATTGCCACAGGTGTATAAACTCAAGCACCTAGCCATGTAGTCTGCCTTTTCAAACATTTTTGAAAAAATGGGTTGTTCTAAAGAGTTTGCTGAATTTTAATGTGGTGTTGCAATAGGATACCATTGTTACAACTAGTTGGTGAAATTTTTTCCCTGCAAGATATTCCATGGTCACCTTTAGATGGCAACTTTGCAAAGTGGAAGCATTTAGAAACCACAGCAGCTCAGCCACAATGTGACAGACCACATAAAGTAACAGGGCAGTTTTCTGAGTGCTAAAGTGTGTAGTACATAAAAGTCACCAACACTTTGCTGACTACATAATTGCAGAGCTCCAAACCTTCTCTGGCATTAATATAAGCTTAAAAACTGTGTGCTGGGAGCTTCTTGGCCAAGCAGCTGCATTCAAGCCTGATATCACCAAGCACAACGCCAAGCATTGGTGGCATTGGATAGACTCTGGAGCAGTGGAAACATGTTCTGGGGAATGACGTATCTGTCTCTATCTGGCAGCTTGATGGATGAGTCTGGGTTTGTCCAACTTGTTTAATTACAGTACACTTTCGTCGTTGTCTTCTTCCAGTTGTTCCCGTCAGGGGTCACCACAGCAGATCATCTGCCTGCATCTCACCCTATCCCTTGCATCCTCTTCCCTCACACCAACTCTCTGCATGTCCTCCTTCATTACATCTGTGAATCATCTCTGTGGTCTTCATCTTCTCCTGCCTGGCAGCTCCATCTTCAACATCCTTTGTCCAATATATCCACTATCCCTTCTCTGAACATGTCCAAACCATCTCAGCCATGCCTCTCTGACTTTGTCTCCAAACTTCTCAACCTGAGCTGTCCCTCTAATATACTCATTTCTAATCCTGTCCATCCCGGTCACTTCCAGTGAAAATCTCCACATCTTCAATTCTGCCACCTCCAGCTTCACCTCCTGTCTTTTTGTCAGTGCCACTGTCTCCAAACCATACATCATAGCAGGTCTCACTACCATCTTGTAAACCTTCCCTTTCACTCTTTCTTCTATCCTTCTGTCACAAA
>VUQH01083410.1:0-14266 GCA_015106775.1 Etroplus canarensis
CACAACCCACCATGCCATCTGCAGATGGCATGGTGGGTTGTGTTAACTGACAGTGGTTTCTGGAAGTATTCCGGGGCCCATTTAGTAATGTCAGTGACACAATCATGCTGATGAGTGTTGCAGTGTCGTCTGAGGGCCCGAAGACCATGGGCATCCAATAAAGGTCGTTGGCCTTGTCAGTTAACTTAATTACTTGCTAGATGTTCTCCCAGCTGAATCTTTTTGAACTTTCTTGCTTTTTCAGCCATTTGTTGCCCCTGTGCCAACTTTTTTGGGACCGGTAGCAGGCATCAAATTTGAAATGAGCTCATTTAGTGGATGAAGGTGTACAATTTCCCTGTTTGAACATTTGTTATGTTATCTATGTTCTGTTGTGAATGAAATATTGGCTCATGTGATTTGAAAGTCTTTTAGTTTTCATTTTGTTCAAATTTAAAGAGCATCTCAACTTTTCTGGAATTCAGGTTGTATTTATTATACAATTTCCACCCGGGATTAATCAAGTATTCTGATTCTGATTTAATAACAACTTACAATATATGTTGTTGGGTTTACAAAAGTTCTGTCCCGTGCTGTTTTTAGGGTGCAATGACTTCTAGCAAATGCACATTGAATTTTTTTACAGATCATTCTGGAACCTAATGCATTAATTAGCTGCTATAAGAGGTGATGTTATAAACAGATTTTTGTACCTAACTTAACCCCCCTGCTAGGTTTAAGTTCATATAAAGCATACGTACACAAGAGAAGCATTGTTTTATAACTCATCATGTGATTCCTGATATCCTTGTGCAATTAAGGGCAAATGATATTTACTCCAAGTGACTGCTTCAAATTTTTGGCTATGGCTTGACCTTTGTTTCAAATGCTTTATGAATCATTGTACACACATTTGCCAAAATACAGCCTAACATATGTTCGAAAACTGCAATTTCTTTTAGGGTTTAAAAGACACATCGGTGGGTTTAAACAGATTTGAATGGACACCATTGTTTGAAATTTGAAAGCCAGCAAGCTTTTCAAAATCACTGTTAGATCAGCACCAGCACAGTAGAAAACACCTGCTATATTCTTTCAGCAGTGTTGTTAAAAACAAAGCTTGCATGATCTTCAAAAATGTGGAGGAATGTTGGGCAGAGGTTGGGCGGCAAGGTAGATGAGGTTTGTGGGGAAGGGTGGGGGGCACAAGGCCAAGGCTGTAAGACCTCAACTAAGCACCGCACCCATCTATCCAAGGGCCTCCCTCTCCACTCTTCTTCTCTCCTCCCCTCCCAGGACTTGTTTTCCAGGGCCCCACTTCCTTACAGGATGTTTGGTGTGGGTCACTGGATGCTGGCTTCCTGTGTATTGGGAGGGAACTGACAGCAAAGTGAAGGCCAGACACCCTGTAGAATGCAGGGAGGAGGTGGGGAAGTGGTGTTACATAAACATAACGTGAATTAAAAGAAGCCCCATCAGTTGTTTTGTGGGCAGTCAGTGCTGTCTCATGTTATGAATTTCCTTGGGCAGCATATCTGCTGTTGGATCCAGTTCATCCAAGTAGTTATTTAGGTACTCTGGATTTATTCATGTTTTTCATTTTACTCACTTCCATAAGTCACTCAGTCTCTCTAAACAGCATAACAGATAAGCAATAGCCAAAAATGTGGTTGATACTTGAATGCTATTAGGGCTATAAAGCTATTTGCTCCGTTGAAGTTGATAGCTTTCGAGGTTCAGGCATTATTTATGGGCCTTTAAGGAAAGTAAAACACAAACAGTGCAGATGAAAGCCATCAACCACCTCTGTGACAGAGAAGCTGCAACCATATCACAAGCCTGGGTACAGAAAAGAAATAAAAGCAGCCTGAATGAGTAAAAAAAGGGATTAGTGGGAGGATGGAGATCTAAACAGCTGCCAGAGAAAGATGAGAATGAGCAAAAGAAGCAGTTAAAGGAGGTGAAAGTTTATATAATGAGATGAAATGCCACTGAGGAAAAAGTAAATGTATTGAGGGGGTCAAGTGGATACATTTTATATCTCATGGGTCAAGTCAGCAAAGCCTGTTAACTTGGCGCATGGTTAGATTTCTGTGGAAGGAATCTTTGAGTAAATGAGTGGTACAGGGTGGAGCCAAAGAACTGTGGTGCTTAAGCACAGAGGTCACAGGCAGGGCTCAGGCTTGGCTATCATGCACTGTTTTGTCTCCAGCCAGTCAGCCAATGAAATGCATTACTGCAACTGTTTGTGTTGTTGTTGTTGTTGTGGTGAGGGTGGCTAGTTCCACCCAGTTCTGGTTCTCAGTGTAGCCTGAGAAGGCTGTGAGGGTGAGGGGAGGCCTGGAGTCCGGAGCAGGGTGGAGAATTCCTGGATGCTGACTATACAGCCCCAGCGGATGTTTAGAGCACATATAAGGTGTGACCAATGATGTCATTTCTTTTGTATGTGTTATGAAATACTTCTCAGAATACAATGGACTATTGGTGTGTTCAAGGGATTCAAATACCTTAAGTCTGACAAACAAATAAACATTTTCTGTACAGTAACGCAGGATTTTGTTGTGTGCAAACATGGGAATTTAGTGCTAACAGGATGCACAGAATTGTGTGTGCTGTGAAAAGCAATATGGTCTTTAAGCAGTTGAACCCTTATTGCGCGTTTTATGTTGCTTCTCTCAGTATGACACTACCACCTTGTGTTATTAAGGGGGTAATACAACTCGAGTAACTAATTTTCCATACCCAAAGGACAAACTACCGACAATCAAAAATAAATAAGTGGAAGTAAATAAATATATCAGTAGATGCACTTAATATGCATTGCTTTATACAAATGTGTTTTAATTTATCTTTATATTTGTTAACTAATTTATTTTTAATTTTAGTTTACTAATTAACTAAGCTTTCGTTCAGTTTGGTTCACCAGCAATCTAACAGCTGGTGGCAGCTGTTTCTGAGGTTAGCTTGTGTTAATTAACCAGTAGGTTAAAGTTGACCCTAGGCTACACTTTGATTGACGACTCCCCCTCATTTGGATGCTATACCAGAAATAGGGGGAAAGCATTGGAAAAAGAAAAAAATAGAAGTCAATTAAAACAGAAATACCAATGCATGTCATGCATTCTAAATGTATTAATGCCTACATACATTTACTGGCCACTTCATTAGATACACTTTGCTAGTGCTAGGTTGGACCCCGTTTTTGCCTTCAGAAAATACCTTAATTTTTTGTGGCATAGATTCAACAATGTGCTGGAAACATTCCTCAGAAATTTTGGCTCATATTGACATGATAGCATCACACAGTTGCTGCTGATTTGTCGTCTGCACATCCATAATGAAAATCCCCCATTCCATCACGTCCCAAATGTTGTCTACTAGACTGAGTTCTGGTGACTGTGGAGGCAATGTGAGCACACATTTTCATGTTCAAGAACCCGCAGTTAGATGGTTTGAGCTTTGTGACATGATGCATTATCATGCTAGACGCAGCCATCAGAAGATACACTGTGGTTATAAAGAGATGGACATGGCCAGCAGCAATACTCAGGTAGCCTGTCTAACACCAACAATGACATGTCCAATGTAACTTAAATCATATTTCTTCCCGATTCCGACGCCCAGTTTGAACTTCAGCAGGTTATCTTGACTATGCCTAAATATGTTGAGTTGCTGCTTTTTTGATTATTCTGGATTGAATTTTGGAGCACCATATGATTGTTTTGCTCTCTTGTGTCTATGGTATGTTACTCTTTTGAAAATAAATAGTGAAATCTTACATGTGTATCTCTTATATTTTCTTGTTCTTTTCTTTATCAGATGAATGATATAATGCTGTACACCTACCCCCAGCAGGATGGAAAATACAGGCTGAAGAACACACTGCCCCTGTCAGGGATGAAGGTGCATTAACTTTTTCATTTCTTTGACTATCTCAGCTGATTTCCTGGCTTTATCTGTGTTTGTCTGAACTGTGATTTGTTTCTCCCACTCAGGTGAGCAAACCCACACTGGGAAATGTACAAAACTGTCTTAAGATTGAGGTGTCTGACATTACTATTACACTCTCTGCCAGGTGAGCAACTGACATCTAGAACTCTGAAATGATTCTGAAATATCCCTGTTGTTTTTAAATGTCTCTACATGTAGAGGCTAAAATATTTCACAAGGATCAGGTGTGACTGTACTTCTGTGTTTTTGTTTCAGTTCTGTTGGAGAACGGGAAGACTGGTTCCACACTCTAAGTCGAGCTATAGCGGACCATGCTGCAGGACTCTGCACATTCGGTGAACCCTGCAGTGAGGTAAAAAATAACACACTATGACAACAAAGCCTATTTGTTAGGAAAATGTATCTTTTGTCTCATGTAGCAGCAAGAAAATATAGTGCAGAAAATGCCTGCTTCAGCAAAAAGAAGAATTAGTAAATGGTGATGATTAGCTTTATAAATAAAGTAACAGTCACAAGGCCAATCCATTTACTGCAGCTAACAATAGCTTTATTATTGAAAATATAACTGTACTTCACCACTGTAATCATCAGCAACATCGTTAGTAATAAAATTGGTCATTGAACTCTATCAAACCCAGTTATGTTTTTGCTGTCTTTGAATATTCTGGCTGTAACATCTCAACATCATCCTGATATTGTCCAAACAGGCCCGTGAGAAATTGTGGATGGCCCTGGGTGAGGCTGCACCTGTGCTGGTACCAGTTTCTCATGTGATGATGTGCATGAATTGTACCGCTGACTTCAGCCTCACACTCAGGCGACACCACTGCAATGCCTGTGGCAAGGTCAGACACAGACTGTTTTTACTTGAATGTCATCAGTCTTTGGTGCTGATTTGTTCAATCCAGAAATTTTGTTATATTATTGACTTTTTTGTAACAGTACCCTAATGTAACTTTCTTGATTATTTTGGAAGACCTTTCACCTTTGTTTCATTGTTGATACCACAGCAGTTTTGAGGATGTCACTTACTCCACTGTCTGTCTACACAGGTGGTGTGCCGGGCTTGTTCCAGAAACAGATACCCTCTGAAGTACCTCAAAGACAGAGTGGCCAAAGTGTGTGACCACTGTTATGCCGAGCTCAGGAAAAGAGGTTAATCTTAGCAGGAGTGTTCTGGCACCTATTTCCCTTTGAAACTCAGTATGCAATGTAAAGTTTCAGTTTATTATCTTGAAAAGGTGATAATTTGGTGTTTGCCTGTAGGTGGAAGTACGTCAGCTGCCTGTGACAACTCCAGCCCTCGGACTCACCGAGCCAGTCGTCCGCTCTCTGCTGTCTTCCAGAGTCTGCAGCCCCCAAGTCTGTGGAAGTCTCGGAAGAGCACCTCCCCTCTCAGCCAGGTGTCTGATATCTGTACCACTGTTAAATTAATTAATTTTATGAGCTTTAGAGTGAAGATAACACATGATAGATTATGTACCTTTTGGCTGCTCCCTTGTATTCTCCACCAAGGGGTCGCCACAACAGATTATTCCGCATTGGTAATTTGTCAAAGGTTTTACGCTGGATGCCCTTCCTGACACAACCCTCCATAATAAGTGGGGCGACTATTATTGTATTTAAGCAAGCCTTCTTTTTTACATGCTACCTGCCTTGTTAAATGAGTAAGCAAAAGAAAATTCCCTGACCGAGAATTAAACCCGGGCCACGGCGGTGAGAGTACTGAATCCTAACCATTAGACCACCAGGGACTTGTGCTTCAGCTGGTTTTGTGTGTGCTGGAATGACTGGAATTTACTCCAGCTGCTCAGTGTAGTGCACAACAGCCACCACTAGGATTCACACTACCTTTCTACCCTTTTGTGCATCTTCACAGCTGCTATAAAAACTTGACTTAGCATTCTTATTTAAAGGGGTTCAGAGGTGCAGATGTCTAAAACATTACAATAATCCTCAGGTGTCACTTGGTGTGGAGGGCTCCACTATGAGTGGGAGCCTGCAGCGCCGGAAGAAGAGCAAAAGGAAGTGGAAGCGACTGTGGTTTCTCCTTAAAGACAAGGTGCTATACACCTTCACAACCCGTGAGGTGAGGGGGCACAGAGTCTCCCACACCAGCCCCAAAACACTCACACATTCTCATCATCACTCAAGCAAAGAGGAATATTACTGCCTTTATCCACTTCTTTTTGCGTGCATGACAGCTGTTTATCTGTATATCCACTTTTCAACTTTTTCAGCTTCATGAGCCAAACACTATTGACTAATAAAGGGATTCTCTGTGCTCTCTCTCTTTCTTTTGATAAGTCTTACCATTGCACTACTTTGTTCGTCACAAAGCATAACAGTTTATTATGTGGTTGCTGCTGACAGCCAGATTGACATTTTTAACTTGTGCCTGCTTTCTTCAGGATAAAGTGGCTTCAGAGAGTCTACCTCTGCAGGGCTTCACTGTCAAGCTGACTGAGAGGCCAGAGGGAGAAGAAAGCAGTAACGTATTCCATTTGTACCACAAGAAAACACTCTACTACACCTTCAAAGCAGATGATCAAAACACTGCACGCAGGTCAGCACAGATATTGTTATAGGCACTGCCAGATTGAGGTTTTTTTATTTTTGGACTGAGCTGAATTGTCTTCTAAAGTTATATTTCCTGGCCAGGAATCAAGCCAAAGGGGGTGAGAGCACTGTAACCTAACTACTGGATCACCAGGGAGCAGTAGCTATACACTCACTGGCCACTTCATTAGGCCCACTTTGCTAGTACCATTTTGGATCCTCTTTTGCCTTCAAAACTGCCTTATTTCCTCATGACATAGATTTAATAAGGTGGTAGAAACATTCCTTAGGGGTTTTGATCCATATCACCATGATAGCATCACACATTTGCTGCTGATTTGTTGGCTGCACATCCGTGTTGTAAATTTCCCACTCCACAACATCCCAAAGGTGCTCTATTAGACTGAGATCTGGTGACTATTGAGGCCATGTGGGTGCAGTGAACTCATTGTTATATTCAAGAAACCAGTTTGAGATCATTTGAGCTTGCTCAAATCATAATGGGTACACTGTGGTCATAAAGGATGGACATGGTCTGCAGCTCTAGTCAGGAAGGCTGTGGCATTTAAATGATGGTCAGGTGGTAGTAAGAGGCCCAAAGTGTGCCAAGAAAATATGCCCTGCACCGTTGCTCCATCGCCAACAGCTTGAACCATTAATGCAAGGCAGGATGTATCCATTTTATGTTGTTTATGTCAGATTCTGCCTGAGTTTCCTGTCCTTGCCCGACAGAAGTGGCACCCAGTGTGGTCCTCTGCTGCTGTGGCTCATCTGCTTCCAGGTCTGATGTTTTGTATGTTCTAAGATACTCTTCTGCATACCACTCACTGGATATTTTTCAGACCATTCTCTGTAAACCTAGTGATGGTCCCAGTGAATCAGCAGTTTCTGAAATACTCAGATCACCCTGTCTGGCACTAACAACCATACCACATTCAGAGTCACTTAAATCACCTTTGGTCACCATTCTGAATCTCAGTTTGAACTTAAAAAGGTCATCTTGACCAGGTCTACATGCCTAAATGGACTGAGCTGCTGCCATGTGACTGGCTGATTGGAAATTTGCATGAGTCAGCAGCTGAAGAAGTGTACCTAATAAAGTGGCCAGTGAATGTATGTCTGGTATGTGTCACAGCAAGCAGTGAGCATTTGATATCCTGGGTATGCAGCACTGTGTCGTACAGCATAGTGCACTTCCGCCTTCTCACGAAGATTGCTGTTCTGAGTGTTAATGGGTTTCTTGTCCTTTGTTTATGTTTTTACTTGTTTAGCTGCATTTATGTTCTCTAATGCTGAGATGTTTTGAAAGCAGGCTTAACAATACACACATTTTATAAACATGTGGTCATTTTACCGGTGAACAGTCAAACTGGCAGGCTGTTTTTAGCAAAATGCATTAGTTTTGTTTATCTCTTCCAAATGAATTTGAAATTTACAAAAAGCACCAATTATCATAATGAGTTTTGGCATTTTATTTGAATTGACTTGTTACTTATAGTCAGCTCTATTATCTAGGGGTGTTTTCCAGTTAAAACAGTTATAGGAGTGCATAAATATTTTTGAAAAGCATTCGAGTCTTCCAAGGTCTTCCAAGATTCAAACTGGATTTGTTTGAGGGGCTCCTCGGATGGTATGGAATAAAAAGCTAAAACCTCCAAAACACTCTTTTAAATAGATAATAAAATGGACTTATTCTCATGGAGTTCCATGAAATTTGTTCTGACTCCCTGACAAAAGCTTGCATGCCTTTTTTCAGGTTTAATATGACTGTGCCATGACAAGAAAAAGAGAAAGGCTTGGAGTTTTTTGGCCTTTTTTCTTATTCAACAGTAGCAAACAAGTGAATGTTATTTGCATGTATGTTGGATCAATAAATCACCCAATAACATTAGTCAGATTAGAATTTAAAATACATATTCCATAAAGAAGTGTTTTAAAAAAAGTTGAAAAAGAGGATAAGAAGAGAATTTGTTATTATTGTAAATGTGATAAAGAAGTGGACGAACCTGTTAATACTAGCAACAATACTACTTAAACACTTGGATATTCCGACCTCTGATCTGTGGCACCAGTTAATTTCCAAATGCAGCAGTTTTTTCTTTTCCTATAATGCAACCAGTTCGTGTTTAAACTTGTAGTACTCTATCCCCTATGCCTAACGTTCCACTGCCTTGTATTTCAGGTGGGTCAATGCCATGGAGGAGGCTACTATTTTATAGCACCTGCTAAAGTGAATAAACAAGGCATGCTGTCTGTGACTGCAACAAAGCTACCTGCTGCATCTGAACTCAGACCGTTAGTAAGGATTCATCACATCTGGCCTTTGTAAGATATTAAGTGACAATTCAAACACCTGGGAGATTTTACCTGGAGGAATTCCTGTACCTGGAGAAGTGGAAACCTTGAGTTGGAGTATGATCTAACACATAAAGGCTCTTTTGCCTTTCATTTGCAAAGGTTTCTTTCCTGTGTGCTGATCCAATGGAGTTCTTAAGAGCCTTCACTTTCCAGGAGCAGCTTGGATATCTTAAATGCTTCACGTGAGAGAAAGCATTATGTTTCCTCAATTTTGCCTTTTTACAATACTGCCCCACAGATGCCTGCAGCTTTCCCAACTTTGCTGTTTTTTGGTGTATTTTACCACAGTTTCCACTGGATTATTAAACCACTTGTTTTGTTCCTTTCACATCAGTTCCTTCGCAGTTATGCATGACACAGTTTTGAAGAAACTGCAAAAATATTAAAAGCAAACTTTGCTTCACAGTAGTATGCATATCTTGTAAAGGGGAAAATATTTGCCACCATTTTAGAGAGATATTTGGTATTCTGAATATATATTGTGAAGTATACACTGCAGATACTGAAGTGAGTTAAATGATTTATATGTGTAAAAATTGTGCTACATGATGTTCCTAATAAGGGTTCATTTTATTCATCATAGTATGTGTACATTATTATTCTTGTGGAGTTTTACGCAGTGTTTCTCTTGTACTGAATTGACAAAGCTACGAAATGACCCTCAGCATGCCAACCGCTCAAAAGTTTTTTTTAAAGGATGAACATTTTTTGAAGATACTTTGTATTTTTAAAATCTCTTAGAAATTTCCATACACTTCTGAAGTGCCAATTGCTTTCTTCCTGTTGAATGCAGTGCAGTTTGCAAGTGATGATGAATGTGCCTGAAATTAAATTGTACTCCTCATTCTTTATGTTATCACAGTACTGTACGGGGGGGACCTTGCTTTTTGTATACTCTTATATACTTCACCCTTATAGTATGTTTGAACAGTTCAGTTACTGTGCTATTCTATAGTGCCATTTTATTAAGGCCTTTTTCCATGCTGTATATAGGCTGCTAGATATATCTTATCTATATTTTATCTTCTTTATTCAGTAGAAACTGCTTAAAATACCACTGTCAAACTACCCTTATCATTACAGTGTTAGAGTGATCTGAGCAGCTCAGGTCACAAACTCTAGTTTATCCTAACTAACCCACCTAAAGGCATTATCCGTTCCATCCACAATGAAGATCTATCACTGAACAAGCAGCATGATTTCTAAAGCACATGTTTGAGTACTGTTCAGCTTTTCTACTTGTTTCCTATAGCTCACACCTACAGTGTTACTATGGTTGTACCTCTGTACGATATATTGCATTGTAAATGTTTATGTATATAGAGGCATTTAAAAATAAACTACCTTCAAAAGTTTACTTAATTGACTTTCAATGTGATGTTCTGCTATAGATTTGTTCTTCTGTAAAATAATGTAATATGGTAACTATGTATCAAACCTATCTTTGCAAAGTGCATAGTTCTCACATTGCTGAGGATAATTAATAGTCAGCACAACAGAATTGCACAATCAGGATTGGCTGTGCAGTTCATTCTCTTCTCCTGACAGAATCAACTTGATAATAACAGTATTTATTCATGGGCTATTGCTGTGCATTGCATTTGTTTGAAGTGGTGTTCATGCTGTGCTTATCCCCTGCTGGTGATAAAATAATGGAATGAGGTAAAATTGAGTACACAATGTATCTGTGTGTCTCTATTGCTTGTGGTACTGGGAAATAGTTTGGCTAAATGTTCCTTTAATCCAGAAGGGGGCACCAGTGCATTATGTGAACCAGATCTCAGTTTTAACTGCAGCCAGCATACATACTGGTGACTGAAGACTTGTTCTTCTTACTGTACATGACTATCTGAGCACTAGAAAATAGCTTGAGTTTAAAGGAAGAAAAGTGAAAATAAGATTATTAAGGTTCACTTCTTTTTTTAAAAAAGCAGAACATATAATTGAAAAGTAAAGTTGATCAAGGGGCACTTTTGTTGCCAGTCTGTTTATATGAATGGATATCTTTTGCACTGGATAGAATAAAACACAAAAAAGATGGTGAATGAAAAGGGATTTAAATGTTACATTTTACTTCATTTTGCTGTTTATTGATTTATTGTATATCGGGATAAATTTGTAACATGAACCCATGTCACATGACATGGCATAGCCTTAGATAATTTTCAGTAGCTGTCCCTAAATGTGCCTTTGAAATACATTATATGGACAAAAGTATTGGGTCACACCAATTAATAATCATTTAATTCAGATGCTTCATACATTCCTATTGCCACAGGTCTATAACATTAACCACCTAGCCCTGCAGTCTGCCTTTACAAACATCTATGACAGAATGGGTGATTATAAAGACTTCTCTAAATGGTACAATACTAGGGTGACAATGTTGCAACACATCAATTGGTGAAATTTCCTGCTAGACATTCCACAATCAACTTAAAGTGGTGTTATTGCAAAGCAGAAGCATTTCTGAAACATTTATGACAGAATGGGTCATTCTAAAGAGTTCTCTAAATTTGAGCATGGTACTGTAAAACGGCGACACTGTTGCAATACGTCACTTAGTGAAATTTCCTGCTAGATATTCCACAATCAACTATAAGTTGTGTTATTTCAAAGCGGAAGCACTTTGGAACCACAGAAAAAAATCTGTAGAGTCAAGTCACTAAGTGCTGAGGTGTATAGTGCATAAAAGTCGCCAGTGCTTTGCTGATTCAATAGCTGCAGAGTTCCAAACCTCTTCTGGCATCAACAACAGCACAAAAACTGCACACTGGGAGCTTCATTGCATTAGTTTACACGTTATGTCACCAGACACAATGTCAAGCCTTGGATGGAATGGTGTAAAGCACGCCACCACTGGACTCTGGAGCAGTTCTCTATCTGGCAGTCTGATGGATGAGTCTGGGTTTAGTGAATGCCAGGAGAATGTTACCTCCCTGACCGGTTGGATGAGGCTAGTGGGGAAGAACTTGACTGGCCTGCAGATAGCCCTGTCCACAACCCCCTCAAACACCTTTGGGATGAACTAAAACAGAGACTGTGACCCAGATCCCCTTGTCCATCATCAGTGTCTGACCTCACAAATTCTGTTCTGGATGAATGGGCAAAAATTCCCACAGACATACTTCAAAATATTGTAGAAAGCCTTTCCAGAAAGAGAGGAAACTATTAGAGCTTCAAAGCATGGACAACTCCATATTAATGCTTATGGATTTACAATGGCATATCATAAAAGCTCCTATAATGTGTAGGTGATACAGTACTTAAAACTTAACAGTACCTAAAACTTAACCACTACCACAGCAGAGGTAGTACAAAACACAGACTGTACAGTAAATATACTGCTCAAAAAAATTAAAGGAACACTTTGAAAACACATTAGATCTCAATGGAAAAAAGCATGCTGGATATCTGTACTGGTATGGACTGAGTAATGTGTTAGGAATGAAAGGATGCCACATCGTTTGATAGAAATGAAAATTATTAACCAATTCAAAGACACCTAAAAATCAAAGTGAAAAAATGACAAAGCAGGATAGTCAATTTTACCAAAATTATATTGCAGCAACTCAAAATGGTACTCAGTGGTTTGTATGACCCCTGCTTGCTTGTATGCGTGCCTGATAACATCAGGGCATGCTCCTAATGAGATGTGGTGTCCCGGGGATCTCCCTCCAGATCTGGACCAGGGCATCACTGAGTTCCTGGCCTGTCTAAGGTGCAACCTGGTTGCATCAGATGGACTGAAACATCATGCCCCGGAGGTGCTCTGTCAGATTTAGGTCAAGTGAGCGTGGGGGTCAATCAATGGTATCAGTTTCTTCATCCTCCAGGAACTGCCTGTATTCTCTAGCCACATGACGCTGGGCATTGTCATGCACAAGGAAGAACCCAGGACCCACTGCACCAGTGTAGGCTCTGACAGCGGGTCCAAGGATTTCATTCCGACACCTACCTAACCTGTAGAGGTCTGTGTGCCCCTCCACGGATATGTCTCCCCAGATCATCAGTGACCCACCACAACCAGCATAACGTTCTCCACGGCTTCTCCAGACCCTTTCACATCTGTCACATGTGCCCTGGGTGAACCTGCTTTCATCAGTGAAAAGTACACGGTGCCATTGGCAGATGTGCTAATTCTGGTATTCTATGGCAAAAGCCAGTTGAGTTCTATGGTGCCGGGCAGTGAGCCCTCAGGCCACCCTCATAAAGTCTGTTTCTGATTGTTTGGTCAGAGACATTCACAGCAGTGGCCTGCTGGATGTCATGTTGTAGGGGTCTGGCAGCGCTCATCCTGGTCCTCCTAGCACAAATGAGCAGATACCTGTCCTGCTTCTATGGCCCTGTCCAGCTCTTCTAGAGTAACTGCCTGTCTCCTGAAATCTCCTCCATGCTCTTGAGACTGTGCTGGGAGACACAGCAAACCTTCTGGCAATGGCACGTATTGATATGCCATTCTGGAGGAGTTGGACTATCTGTACAACCTCTGCAGGGTCCAGGTCATACCAGTAATGATAATGACTCAAATGCAAAACTAGTAAAAAAAAAAAAAACTGTCAGAAAACACGAGGAGGAAAGAAAATGCCAGTGGCTTCCATATGTAAAACCATTTCTGTTTTGGGGTCTGCCCTCTAGTGCACTTGTTGTTGTTTTCATTAACACAACAAAAAACATAACAAAACATGGCGCAAGCTGTAGTGCAAAGAAACACCATCAAACAAAAAGCAGCAGATCATCCATGACACACACAGTCTGTGTTGTAAATGAGCTCAGTCAGAATCCAGTTTGAGATCTGCTGGTAAGGAATTCCACATGTTGATTCCCAGAACACAAAAAGCTGTTTGTCCAACTGTAAATGCACTTCACAGTGTTCAGTGGTTGCTCATCCTGTTGCTGAGTCTAATAATCTAAGTGGAAACACAAGGTCACCTGAGGTAAACTTAAGGAACCTTATTATATGAGTGTGATGTTGTGTTTACAACCACACAATTGAAATAATATTCATTCATATGTTATTTATAAAAGTTATTGAATGAGTAGTATTTTGCACTCCTTTATTGTTGCATCTGTGTTAGTTTTTAGTCACTAGTTGTGTCTAATGATTAGTTTAATTTGGTTAATTTGTTGTGATGTATGTTGACACACTGTATTCTAAATGATGGCATGCACATTTTTTTGCCAATATATTTATTGTCTTTTTCAAAATTATTTCACAAACACATAACATATACACATACATACACATACACAGACTGCATACCCTTGCATCATAAAAAAAAAAAAATAAATAAATAAAAATAAATTAAGAAAAAAACAAACAAAAAAATTAAATAAATAAGAATAATAAATAAATTAAAAAACTATAAAAAATAATTTAAAAATAAATTAAAAAAAGGGAAAAGAAAAAAAAACAGAA
>VUQH01083411.1:0-43419 GCA_015106775.1 Etroplus canarensis
AAGTCAGAGAGGCAAGGCTGAGATAGTTTGGACATGTTCAGAGGAGGGATAGTGGATATATTGGACAAAGGATGTTGAGTATGGAGCTGCCAGGCAGGAGGAAAAAGGCGCAAGACCACAGAAGATTGATGGATGTAGAGAAGGAATACATGCAGAGGGTTGGTGTGAAGGAAGCAGATGCAAGGGATAGTGTGAGATGGAGGCAGATGATCTGCTGTGGTGACCCCCAACCTGAGCAGCTGAAAGAAGAAGAATTTAACTCATAATACGATGTTACTGCAATTTTAAACATTTCATCATATCCTGAGTATTGCAATAAAATATACTGCAATTATTGCAAGTTACCACCAATTTTCAACTGCAAATTATATCCCCAAAGGTAAACTTTGTCAGTATCTGTTTTATTTAATAAGATAAAGCTCCAAGTCTGTTCCTCTCGCTTCAGCTTTATCACTGCAAAATTACTGACCAACACTGTTATTAACACCTGTCATAAATTACAAAAGTGTTTGTATTAAAATCTCGTCCAACTTAAGTGAATGCAAATGTATGTGGTATACTATACCATTACATGTATTTTGAACAGTGCAGCAGGTACAACAAAAGTTATGCAGCCCCTTAGGCAACTGAAGAATTTGAAACTGTAGGAATAGACACAGTAGGTGGACTGAAAAAAGAAAAAAACTGATTTTATTGTTCTAGTGCGACAATGTTCAGTTTGTATTTACAGTTTTTATAACAGGATATCGATATTTGGTATGACTGTTGATATAGTATTGCCCCACAAAATATTGTGATACAATACTGTAATGATTTTTTCTCCCCGCACCATTACATAGTTTGCTGTGTGAGGTTAAACTATCAGTAATGTTAAAGGGTGTTTACCATACAGGCAAACACTGCAAGATATATTCACTAAAAGTCTAAACAATGCATTCAGCAATTAGCTTGATTTGCCAGAAAAAAAACACTTTTTGCTGCTGTTGTTGATCACTATCTGCACTGACTTGTACCCAAATGTAGAACTTGCTTCATCTGCTCTGTATGCATACTGCATGGTCAATTAACCTTATAATGTCCTTGAAATCAGCATGACATTTATAAGCCCCATAAGGAACTGTTCTCACTTTAAAGTGACAAAAACTTAATTTTCCAGAGTATATCGCTAATTGCTTTATTATTCTCAAAGACTAAATTATAAGATTTGTGTGCAGAAATTTAGAACATGCATTCAGCAATATTAAAACCCACTATGTAGGTCTTCCTCATGCTGCCAAAACATCTCTGACCTGGATACGGACAGGGAAGCTCTGGAGAGTCTTGAGGTCCTTTGCGTTGCAGTTTGGAACCTCTGTGGATTGGGCCTGTTGAGGCACATCCTGTGGATGCCTCATCAGATTGAAAACTTGAGAATTTTGAGGACAGGTTACAATTTGAGGTCTCTGCTGTGGTCCTGAGCAGTCTTTGCAGTGTGGTGGAATGTGTTGTCCTTCTTGGGGAGTGCCATTGCCATGTGTGATTGTGCTAGGTATGCTGTTATGTTTAGGTGGGTGGTGCATCGCAAAGGCTTCCATACAGAACATTGTGTTGTAAAAAATAAAAGGTGTTATCTACCAAATCTGTCAGTGTTTTTAATGTTGTGGCTGATCTGTGGATACGCCTAAATTTTAAACCTTGCATCAGATACTGCTGTACAGTATCAGAGCCCCTGAACTGGTGACGAGTGGTCATGTTGCTCTACTAAATAAGGCAACATTTCAGTGTGGGAGAGAGCGAGGAGCGTGGCTAATTGGCAGAGAAGCTTCACACGTTCTCATTGATCAAAGTGTGTGTGTGTTTCACAGCAGATGGCGACAGTGCATGAGTCAGTGTGTGTGTATGACGTCCAGCTGACATCATGCAAACCGACTCCTTTGCCAAACACACCCAAGCGTATGTACTTGATTTTTAACGTTTTTTGCGGTGGGTGTGTGTGTGTATCTGTGTGTTGTTTAGTGGCATGTATTGGCACGATGGCACACTTTAGGATGTTATCAGGAACTACTGCAATATTCTGTGCGTGTGTGTGATTTCTCACAGTTAAGCAGGTGGAAATCTTGGTGTGTGTTTCCTGTTCACTGACGTGTAAAGGTGCAATCTGGATGTCTGACTGAGAGGACCTGCCTCCCCACCCACACACACACACACTATTAACACTGTGATACACACCTCATCTCACACAGTTAACAGTGTTATTTTAGCTCTATTTCTGTCATCTGGCTCAATCACCAGATCATGAAAAAAAGGAGAATTCACTCTGTCTGATGTCATACTGTTAAGATGACCTGGGATTGACTGCCAAAAGTAACACCCCACTGGGTTGGGAATCATTTCTGTGGAAGCATCACAGTAACTTAATTTATTGTGGAGGAGCTGTTCAGTCATCAGATTCTGATTGTCCTCTTAAAAGGAGTTTTCATTTCAACCCTGTTAACAACATAGATAATTAACTTGTGTGTATGGGTCTGTTATTCTCCATCTTCACAATTTGGATATATACGTAAATGTATATTATATGCCGAAAAATACGTGGGCAGATAACAGGCTCATTATGTGACAAAACCATGGGCAAGAATCTGCAACCTCTGAGGTTGGTTGCAGCAATAGGGCCTGGTTATATCTTGCCATTCTAAGTCACACCAGTTCCACCATCTCGGTTTAAGGCTTCTTTTCACTAAGATCGTACGTCACATGTCAAGTTTGCAACAAAGAGACTCTTATAATAAATAAATTAGGTTTTTGTATGAGAGATCTTGTCAGTTTCACTAAATAGCTGTTGCCAGATTTGCAGTGAGTGTCTGCCACAATCCAGCAGTTTTTTTTGGCTCAACCATTTTTTTTTCATGGCACCACGATAGCAAAAACAGGTAAATCCTAACCTAAAATCTTACCGATTCTGTTTTAAGGCAGCAAAAATCTTTTCTTTGCCATGCTCAGATGATTTTAGCTCATTCAGTCATCTTTCATCCATTTCATAGCAATTGCAACTTGCATTCCTGCTGCTTTTTACTGCTATTGCTTCTACAGTATGGGTCAAATTTTAGTGACACTTTCACAGAGTGATCACCTAATAAGTCATCAGCCAAACTGTGCTCAAGGTCACGTTCTTGTACTTCACAATAGCCTGTGAACTGTGATGGATTGTGAGTCAGACTACTGTGTCATTGATATTCTGTTTCCGCTTTTTCCTTGGATGCCTGATTAAGAACAGTTATGTCTGAATTGACTGCTTCTTTTTGGTTGTCATCAGGTTAGAGTGCTTGCCATTCATTTATTCTTTTGCTGACTCTACAGCCCTATTTATTTATTCATTTATGTATTTTTCTCATTTCATTGTTGATCGCACTTTGCTACGAGATTTAGTTTGAGATTTGGTTTGTCTAACCAGCATGAAATTGTATGAGCAGTTAGGACCAGACTTGGTAAAGACCTGTTTGTGCAAATTGAATTTTCCAACAGGTTTTGGGCAATGATACTGGAGAAAAAGGCCTGTAGGGCATTTAGCATTCCATCTCAAATTTCTGGATGGTGTTAAGGTCAAGCGCTCTGTGAAGGCTGTTCAAGTTTATCAATTTTTATGGGCTAGAGTTTGCTCAGATTAAGTGATGCTTGGATGGAACTTCACATTTGCAGATGTTCTTTTTTAATCCAATTTCACTGGCTTGGGCAGTCTAATGTGGTCTGCAACCATAAAGCTGTGGTTCTTTCCTATAAAAGTGTGGCTTGTACCTTTCCTGAGGTAGAATTTAAAATAGGACATTTTAAACTGATAAAAATTAATTGGGTAAAAACATTGCAAATGAGTTTAAACCCAAAAGGGCCAGAGTTATCAGACAACCCAACCTCATTTAAAGTTTCCTATTACCTCCTGAAATCTAGTTTAATTTTATGCTTCCTCACTTTTTCACCACAGAGCCAAACTTCACACTGACCCTTGAAGCCATACTCAAACCCCAGACGACAGCTGAGCCGACAGAATTGGCTTGTCATGTGACCAACATTACCCACTTACCTTTAGGAGGCAGATTGGGTGTCAGCTGGAAGCACACATCACTTCCTGGTATGTGCACCTCATCTTTATTTCAAAGATTTTCTACTCAATTGCTGCAATGTAAAAATTCTTCCAATCACCGGCAGGTATAGGGGATGATCCGCAGACCTCACATCTCATTGGCTCCTTGGACGGCAATGGCAACCTGTTGCCAGAGACGATCTATGCAGAAAGGATGAAGAGCGGTGCATTATCTCTGAGCAGAGTCCAGCCCAACACGTTCAAGCTGCGCTTCCTCCGCACACAGGTAGCAAAATGGAAAGCTGTAAACACAATAACTGATGGAAAAATGTTTGGCTATTAATGTTGTGTGGCAGAGCTTTTTTAAAGCGTAGTAGGGAACCTGAGATTTATAACGATATGAGGCTAAATTCTGTGTGTGTGCATGTGTGTATAAACTGATGGAAAGGGGAAAATTAATTTTCACTCTACAGGAGATTGACATGGGCGAGTATGTTTGCACTGTGTCCGCTTGGAGCATCAACAGCCAAAGAGACATGGTGAAGACCGCTGAGTATGATAGCTCGTCGTTGACTGTGCGATGGGACCCCAAACGTAAGGAGGCTTTATATAGCTGCCCTTCTATTATGATTCAAACATTTTTGATTGACTGACAGTCATTTGTAATCAGAAATAGCATGTGCATCTTTCTTGATTTTCTTCTAGCTTTTGTCTGCCTGTCAGTTTATTGTGGGGAAAGAAATTGCTATCAAAAGAGAGAGGGAGAGACAGAAAATACTTTGAAACAGCTATTACAAACTGCAATGAATTTAAATCAAGAAAAATATGTTTTTTTTCCCTCTGGTTGTGTCCATGTTAAGAGTATAACTTTTTATGATGTATGCAAGACTTTCACCAACATGTTGTCTTTTAATTTGATGTGACTTATGAGAAAAGATATGAAATTAGCAGAAACATTGGTCAAGTGAAGTTCCATTTGTATAATTGAGGCTTCCAGTTAAACATTATGCTGTGTTATGTGTAGATAAAATGCTGAGCACAGTTAATTCAGGATGCAAAAACAGAGCTTTATTTTGATGCTCTGGCAAAGTTTACATTATACCTGCCTGCGCACACAAGAGTTATCCCAATACTCTCAGCTCTGTTGGAAGAAATATAGAAAATTTACACCATTACCTCACGTTAATGATTCTGAAAACTACTTATGCACTGCCAGAAAGCTGTAACGGCCATACTGCTGAGTTTTATGAATAAGTGCTAATGTGAAGCTATCATTTATAGATTTCAGAAGAAAAAAAAATCCCCACAACAGACGTCCTTTTGTTTTTTCTTGGTCACAGTGCACACACAGACATTTACTTCCTCCCTATTTCAGACCCACATGTTGAACTTGATCACCACTTTAGCTAATTGAGCAGTGATGTAACTGCACTGTACTGAGTGTGTATAGGGGCCTGCTTTGAATGAGAAAACGCTCATGGTGTAAGTTCTTATCACTTCCTGTTGACCTCTGTTGGGGATTTACCCCTCTTTTATGGGCTGAATGATGTCTTTCTCAAAGTTAAATGAATGACCATTTATATTTCCAGGTCCAAGTCTGAACGTGGTGGCCCAACGCATCCGTGAGGCCACAGTGGGTGGGTCTACCTTTGAAATGGGCTGCACTGCAACCACTAAGAACCTTGGTGAGGCAAGTTACTCGGTGCTCATCCAATTACAGGACAGCTTGGATTCCCCCGAGAGGACCATCATGACTCTCAGCCCTGACAATGTTGTGCAGCACGGAGGAGCCACAGACCCAAACAGGAGGTACCCACTGTGTTACATGTTCACATTAACACTGTAAGCTTATGTTTTATTTTGAAACTGATGTATTAAATCTTTTCTGTCTGTTTACTTAAGAGACGGTATGGTTCTGACTAAGTCGAGTGCAACAGAGTTTCGGTTTCGCCTGGCAGGCGTCCAGTTGTCAGACAGAGGTTTCTACTGGTGTGTCATCACGGCATGGACAAAACAGCAGCCGGGACAGACTTGGACTAAAGCCAGCACCTCCGAGTCAAACAAAGTCAAGATAGCCTTCCAAGAAAATGGTTGGTTTGTTTTTATTTGTTTACAGGCATTACCTGTCGTATTTCACCAAGTTAAAACGTTTAACCCCATTAGTATGCATTTGTGTCTGTCAGTGGGTGGAGTAATGTTAAGTGAACCAGTGTCTGTCATACCTGTGACTGAAGCGGCTATTGATGAGCTCCCCTTCATGGTCATCTCCTTCAGCAGCCTGCAACAATTTTAGTGTCGCTGCTGTTTGTAGATTAATCCTCTTTTAACCCTAACATTCTGCAGCTGAGATGCATGCTGCCTGTCTTTTACTTTGTCAGAATGGCAAGCTTTAATTTTAATTTCATGCTGGGGAAGAGGATAAGGTGGCACCAAAGGCAAATCTGACAAGTAGGGTGGGTGTTTAGGCAAGAGCTTTATGTTGTGGCCAAAGATGTCTTTAAATTTCATTGGGCTGTTGATTTCAATGGCATGGACTCAACTACCCTGGGTAGTAGAGTAGGTAGGGTGTTGGTGTGTCCAAAATAAACAAGGTTCTGGTTGTCCACCAGATGTGTCAGGACATTACAGTAGAAATCTGACCCTGTAGGAATGGAAGAAAAAAGCAATGAGAATGCCCCCGATTATGCTCCTGACCAGATGTGAACACCATTAGGCTTCATCACTTAAGGAGTCCCACAACTGCTGTTTGGTTTCTAGGTCGTAGACGCCACTCTCTTCACCAGAGATGATTTTCAACAAGCGAGACAGCAGCGTTTTGATTAAATTAAAGTTTGGTAAAATTGCAGGAATGCAAGTAGTCAGAACAGGAAATCAAGGGAGCAAGATACAAATAACAGCCAACTGGAAGCAATCCAAAGGTGCGTTAGGACATGACCTTAAAGGGGATGTTTTTATTGGTTTTGTTTATTAAATGGGTAGAAATAACTTTTTGATTGCACCTTGTACAGAAAACTCTGATTTCAAACATCCATCTGTTAGATCGGTGACTGAAGTGGCTCACGATTGCTGTTAAAAACATAGCAAGAGGGGATCATTTAAACCACCCAGTAGACGTCAGTATGTATATGCTGGGGAAGGTTGAGTTTACACTCTGAAATAAACTTTACATGTGAATTTAGAAGAAACACTTTAAAGAACCAGCAGCTGTCTGCTCCACTCTTCTTTTGAGCACAAGATGACAGAGTTCATGTTACACCCTAATTGCGTCCTTTTACTCTTAGGTTTTTTTACTTGTGTTACTCCTAAGGCTGTTTTTAATGCTTTGTATGACATTGTGTAAAGCCTGATTTCAGTAAATGAGTGCAAAGAGCCTAATTTGATGCTAAATGTTGATAAAATATTTTCCAACATTCTAATAACATTCATCAATAATTTAAAACCATTTTCTAGTCATTCAATCACTTATGCACTTTCATAACAGTCGGAACAAATACCAGTGAATGCATTAATATTAAGTCTTTGCAATTATACTCATAATCCTGAAGTAGTAGTCTGTTAATAGAAATGTGTAAGCAGCTGTGTTCTGTGCATTTCTTTGCGAGATAAACACATATCCTCCGCCCACACGCTGTTAATAATGAGCAACATAAATTCCCTAAAAATGTGCAATAATAAAGATGCTCACAGACACACACACCTTAAGCCCTTTGACGCCCACCACAGCCACTGGCCTACTTAACTTTCTTTGATCTGGGAAGTGGAAGACAGGAGAAGAAACAGGAGCATCAGAAAGGGAAGGAGGGAGGCAACAAGGAGGAAGAGAGAGAGGTGGTAAAGTGGACTGAGGGGGAGGAAAGTGCAATGGGTGATTTGGAGGGAAAAATGGAAACAGTGCTGAGAACAGTGAAGGTGAAGGACAACAGGAATAATTGAAGTATCAGAGGTGGGTGGGTGTGTTTTACTCAGGGGGGTGGGAGGTATGCATCACCTGAAGAGGGAAAGTTTTCACAAAGAGGATGAAGGAAGAACAAAAGTCAACCGAACGAATAATGATATTGGGGCATCATACAAGTAAAAAGATTAATTCTTTTTTTAGTATTAAGTTTACAGGCAAGTATGAAAAGCAGTGTTATTTTAGTTTTCCTCATATAATCTGTAATGGTCTGTGCCATCTAAGTGGCAAACACAAGGGCTGAATAATTAAGCCAGTAGAAGTGTCAAAAAATTCAGTTTTCTCTAAACTTTAAATGATGCGTGGGTACTGACACAGGTGGCTAAAACTACTAGTGGTCTGCTAATTCTCATCACTGAACTCAACCTTTTAACAATATGTGTGGTGTTGGTGCCTTTTGGAACATTTTAATGTAATAATCTGACAAATAATATAGATAACTGTGTGGTACAGATCATCCAGGAAGTCTGTTCTCCGGTTTTGGTGAGTGAAATTTTAGTATTTCATTTCTGTATTACTTAGCACTAATAAGTAGGTTTTCGATGCATCTGTGTAGTCATTTGATACTCCCTGCTAACCATGCTTGCTAGCATTAGTTGATAACTTAGAGCAGGGGTGTCAAACTTGCGGATCGCGGGCCGCTTCCTGCCCCACCCCTACTTCCGGACGCCGATTTGATGTGAAAAATATCATATAATTCGGCCCTTTAAAGCACCACATTGCGATTATATAATGAAATGTGGACGGATTGAATTAAATAATTGTAATGTGGCGCTTTAAAGGGCCGAATTGCATGATATTTTTGACATCAAATCGGCGACCGGAAGTAGGGGCGGGGCCGGAAGCGGCCCGCGAGTCGCGAGTTTGACACCCCTACTTAGAGCTATAACATATAATCCAAATATAGTTGCATTTTGCTCTGAAAAACCAGTATGGTGACAGCTACATAATATGGACACAAGTATTGAGCCACTTACATATTACACCTACAGGAGCTTTTATGACGTCCTATTCTAAATCCATAGGCATTAGCATGGGTCCCCCCTCTTGCAGTTATAACAGTTTCCACTCATCTGCAAAGGGCTTCCACAAGATTTTGAAGTGTGTCTGTGGGAATTTTTGCCCATTCATCCAGAATAGCATTTGTGAGGTCAGACCATGATGTTGGACAAGAGGGTCTTTTCTACTTCACCCCAAAAGTGTTATATGGGGTTGTGGTCAGGACTCTGTGCAGGTCATTCAAGTTCTTCCACACCAATCTCATCCAACCATGCCTTTAGGGACCTTGCTTTGTGCACTGGGCCACAGTTATGCTGAAACAGTAAAGGGCCTTCCCCAACCTGTTCCCACAAAGTTGGAAGCATAGAATTCTCCAATATGTCTCAGTAAACTGAAGCATTAAGATTTCCATTTACTGGAACTAAGGGGCCCAGGTCAACCCCAAAACCAACTGCATAGCATCATCCTTTCTGAACCAAACTTTACGGATGACACATTGTAGTCAGGCAGGTAATATTCTCCTGCTATTTGCTACACTCAGATTCATCCATCAGACTGTCAGGGAAGTGTGATTGGTCACTCCACAGAACATGCTTCTACTGCTCCAGAATCCAGTAGCAGTGTGCTTTTCTATCACTTAGTCTGACACTTGGCATTGTGCTTGGTGATATAAGGCTTGCATTCTGCCATGCTCAGCCATGGAAACCCACGCCACAAATCTCCCAGCTCACAGTTCTTGTGCTGATGTTAATGCCAGAGGAGGTTTAGAACCCAACCCATCCCGAGTTTCTGCAGTTCCTAAATGCTTCACTTTGCAATAATACCACCTACTTGATCATGGAATATCTAGGAGGGAAGAAAGTTCACAACCTGACTTGTTGCAATGGTTGCAGCCTGTTACAGTACAACATTCAGTGAGCTGGACTGCATGGCTAGGTTCGTGATTTTTATACACCTGTGGCAATGGGCCTGAATGAAACACCTGAAATGAATGACTAAGGAATGTGGTCCAGTGCCTTTGTCCATACAGTGTATAATGCTGAAGTCAAAGCTTTACTACAGAACTTTTACTGTGCATTAGGTAACATCATGGTGGCTGCAGCAATCTTTTATACAGTATATAGGAAATACGGAACTATGATTAACACTTTAACCTGTTGATATAAAGCATTTCATTTTAAAAGTAGTAGACAGAACATGACAGTGCAATTAAATTAGGAATCAGTTAATAGATGAGTTGCCACTAAAGTGTAAGGTTATGGAAATTTAAGTCACTGGTTAGATGAAATGGGAGGCTGGTAAGTTCCTGCATAGGCAAAATGAGTCAGACTTGGGGACAAAGTATTTAGTTTGAAACTGCTCATAGCATATAGCAAGATGCCAACACCTTGAGTAAGTTGCACAGCTTTGTTAAAAGACTAGATGAAACATTTTTAATCGTGCGAGACAGTTTTGGAGACAGCAAAGATGCTCTAAGGCTGCAGGAGTGAATAAGACAAAGATGACAGCAAATTGGAGGAAATGTGGAAAAAGAGAAGATAAACTGAAGACCATCTTCTGCCATTCTCAAGGGAGGGCAGGAACCCTTGAGCATTACTTCCTTTCTATCACTTGCTGTTTTTCCTACTTCGTTCCCTCCACCATCCCTTCACTGTCTCCCTCTACCTCTCTCTCCCCTTCTTCCGTCCCTCCCTCTCTCTGAGACATCTTCAAAGTGAAGCCCTTTGGCCAATCAACCAGCTGCAAAGATCTGCACCGCTGCTTTCCTTTTCTCTCTCTGCTTGCATGTGTGTGTAATCTTTCAAGTGTTCAAGCGTGTGTGTCCAAGTCGAACATTTTGAGTTGACCCCACGTAGTGCAACCTGCTCACACATACACACACACCCACACTAACAGCGATCAAGCTTCAAGCTGAGCAGTTTTCAAGAGCCCCTTATACTCGCCTTAGGGGACGGAAGCTCTGTGCACTCACTTTGTGTGTGTGTGTGTGTGTGTGTGTGCGCCTGTTTTGAGTGCATCCACAAGCTGGCAAGTCTCCCATTGTTCCAGCTGTATCTTCAATGTTTTAGACATGTTGCGGTATCTCTGCCTGAACAGGGATCTTCTGCGAGGAGGTATATGGAAATGCAAAGTCTCACCAGCACATTTACTGTTAAATAATTCAGCATTTTTAACCATTAAAATTAGGTGAGAGGTAGGGTTCTGACATAAGTACAGAGTAGCCACAGGAAAAATGCAATTTTTGGACTGCAGTAAGATTCAGATGCCTCCAAACAAGACTGTGTCCTCATTTCAGACATGATTTTTACATGACAGTCTTTATTTTTGCAGCCTGAGTCTGGTTCAGAATAAGCTGCAGTATAGAGAAAGAACTATAACTTTGTTCTCCAGCTTTAAAAGACAGAGAATCATTCAGTCTACATCTTTGAAACTTGTTCTCTCATGGCAAGGTCAACTGTGGGCCTGAAGTAATTAATAGAGAATTTCTTGTCGTGTTTCCTAATGTAAAGCATTCCAAGGCAGGACGTCCTAAGGTGTTCCTTAAATGGTTCTGTAGGATTCACACATAGCTAACCAATGCCAAGACCAAAACAACATGTTTTAGTGCCCTCTTGATCTTTATGCAGCTAGAGTGCACACATTATACAGTACACTACACACGACAGCATGAGTAGCACAGACTTCTAAGAGAACACTGTCAGAACATCTTAAATTGTACGAGAAATGGCTGGAAGGTCCCTACGCATTGAAAGTCGCAATAGCACAACTGTAGTTGCTCCCAGGCAATTTTTTTTAATACTTAAATTATCTGTAGCTCTTGAATTTGTACATCTGTGTTCTTATTTTACAGATGAATTAACACTGCACTTTCAAACACAAATTCTCTGCCTCTAAGGGGCTTCGTAGCATTTTTTTCATCTGCCCATCTGTCTGTGCAGCAAGTGATCTGCGTGACATTTGCTAGTATCAGACAGAATCCTAATGATTTCTGTGACACACAATGGATGTAGCCACTGTGATCCATCAAGTGGCCATATTTGGACAAGAGCGTGGAGTCATGCGTTATCAGTTTATGCTAGCTTGCATAGTTAGCACGGACTGAATGGGCACATCACACAGATGGAGATACCTGATGACTGGTGATTTTAAATTGGCCATAGGTGTGAATATGAGTGTGAATGTTTAGCCCTGTGCTAGACTGGTGGCATGTTCAAGGTGCACCCTGCCTCTTGTTTTGTGACATCTGGGATAGGCTCCAGACCTCCTGTGATCCTGATCTGGATTAACAGAAGAAGATGGATAGATGGATGTTGATTCTTAGACAGTCTGGCAGTACAGTTAACCACACAGCAGTTCCTATCATTTTTCAGAAAATTGTATTAAGATGTTACAGAAGACACCAACACCACAAAGGCAGAGCCAAACAGGTACCGGTGTAATCAGCTCCCGCCTTTTGTTTAAAGTGCCCCCCCTCCCAATAATGCACCATTTCAAGTCTATATAAACCTATATAAATTCTCACCCCTTGTACAATTGTCATGAACCGGGAAGTTACCTATGAAAACCCTAACTATTTTTTGTACCAGGGTGTAAATGTCATTTTTAATGCTGTAAATTGAGCAGTTTAACATTGGAGTCTAAAGGGATTGACTCACCAGGGACTGTTAGTAGGGTTTTTTTTTTAGAAATGAATCATATAAAAGACTAATAATTCAGCAAACCATCTACATAAATTTTACATTTATTCAGAACAGAGTGAACAACAAACCGTCAGGACTACTATCAAGAGGTACTATGGACCTTGATATGAACCTGCTTGTATCTTTTAAGACTTGCTGAACCTTCGAAATCTAAAACTATAGCCAGATCCAAGACCCAGGGATAGGTTTTTTGCTTTATCCAGCTAATGTGCTGCTGAGCTAATTCCATGGTGACGCGTTTCAATGGTTGATCCATCCACAGTTCACAAAAATCACTACCCCTCTTTGCAGTATTGATCAGAATTTAGGGAAACTTGCCCACAATGATCACAGTCTTGACCCAAACTCTGTTCAAGGTCACATTTCTTATTGTACGAACACTTTTTCCTTTTTCACAAGAAGCACTAATGGTCTGAATTGTAATTTTTTAAAAATGAGGGTTTGTGTGTGCTCCTCTGCTATCTTTACATAAATGTCATCATTAGGTTGATTTAGCCATGATGATTTCTTAAGCTAGGTTAGGGCCATTGACCTGGATATGACAGCTTGAGAGCCTCCTTGACTTCAATGGACTGTGATTCTTATTAGTTTGGGCAATACAGCCAACCAATGACAAGAAAACTTATGACTTTTCTTTCTGTACCTCACACATTACAAAAACCTGTGAATTCTGATGGGTTATGAGCTGGATGATCTACTATGTTCTTGACGCTCCACGACTGACCATTAAAATAGCACACCAGGCTAATACAATAGATTGGTTACTTTCTCTTGAGCCCTTTTCAGAAATTCCCTTTTAAACTGAACAGTCCTTAGGAATTACCCAACAGAGATGTGAGGATGCCCACTGGGGCATTAGTTGGTCTTTAACCTGCCAGTTCCCTACTACAAAGTCAGATTTCAACAATGTGCAAATGGTGCATCCACTAGCAAGTGGAAGTTTTTTATAATGTATCTCTCGCATTCTATCCAGGCAGCTCCCTCCCCTAAACAGCGCAGAGTATTTCCAGTAGGAAGAATTTCCATTTCCTTTTTCGCTCTGTGCTGTTTTTGAGAAAGAACTACCTAAAGAATATCCTGAACTTATGCTCCAAAAACTGTTCAAGGTTCATACATGAAAACAACTTTTCACTCCTCCTACTGGTATTGAAAGTATGGCATACAAAACCAGAAATTACTTCTGAGTACATTATTTTTAAATTTAACATGACCAGAGGCTAAAGCTTTTGTCAACAAAATGCACCAAAGCCAAACCTGAAAAATGTTTTTGGGGTACCGGACGAAACACAAAACCACGAGGGTGTCCTATAAATCTTTATATTTGAGGAGCACTGTTAGCCAGGCAACCATGGTTATATTTACAAATCAATAGGGGGTGTCTAACTCTGGTTTCAGCTGCCATCTGTTTTATCTACAGTACTGCTGTTTCCTGCTTGGTGATTTCAGCATATCAGAGAAACCACAGACTGTGACTTTAAAGCAGTATTTACCATTTGAAAGTCAAATACTATTTTCTCCCTGTAAGCACACATCTACTGTCTTTCCTTAGGGACATGAATGCCGAATTATAGTATATGTAGGTTTAAAAGCGGACTGTGATGAAATGAATCCTTTTGATCACAGCTGAGTTTTTCTGATGTTCGTTGCCTGTGTCAAATGTTTCTTGAATAACACTCATTTGAGCTGATGTGCTGGCATTTCAGGCCCATCGTTTTCCATCGCCATCCACTCAGACGATAGTACCGTTTATCCATGGGAAACAGCCAAGATGGAGTGTACGCTCAGTGTCTCTGGATCCTCACCAAAGACTGGTATGGCACACACATACAGTACAGGTAGTGTTTGTGAGGTTTTCTCGCATTTACCCATAAATCACCACTTGTAACTGTTACAGTCTCTTTATGTTTTGCAAATTTGTACACACCTGCATAAAGACATACTGCTGCAGCTCACTCATGTACACAGTCATACAAACACTTCCTTTGCCTTCTTCACCTGCCAGCCTGTCAACAACACTGCTAATAGGAGTGATATGGCTTCTGCATATCAAAATGCCTTTTACAGATGAAATAGATTCTGTCTCCCTCTTAACACACACAAAGAGTTCCACAGTCTTTCACTTTCCTTTGTGGATGTGTGTGCAGCTTATTTATAATTGCTGTAGACCATAACATTTCTATCTTAACCACTTTCGCTCATATTGAATTCGAGGTTCATGTCACCAGGTTGCAGTTTCTTTTAATCTGAGATCAGAAACCACAAGTAAAAAGGGGAGAACTGTATACTGTCATATCAAAACACAGTTAGAGGGTTGCTTTCAATTTTGTAGTTAGTTGGTCCAACCCATACTGTGATTCAGAGCAAGGTAACTTGATAGTCACGGTGCCAGTTGCATTTAAATTCCTTTGATGCATGAAAATTTTAATACCCCAATCCTTCTATCACAAACTTCAGGTCAAAATATCAATGCTTAAATAATGCAATTTGCAGATTTTCATTAGATTTGTTTATGTGATGAAATGCTTTGTCAATAGATTGCTTTATCACCACAACATGTATCTCTAAATTTTAACACAAGTCATTGTTTGAGTTATTCATGAAGCCAGGACCTCATGTTCTCTTGTAAAAGTAGTTTAAAATGCAAAGATTTTATGACCCTCTGTTGTGGCTGCCCTTTATCTTTAATTAACTGTGGTTAATTTGTCATTTACAAAGGATATACTTTGCACCCACCTGGACTATTACTTGTGGCCAGTAGGTTGCAAAATGCCATCCAGTTGTATAGAAATTTATGAAAAAATTACCCCTTTTTTTTCCACCCAGAGCTCGTGCCAGTGACTGAGGATAGGAACATAGACTGGTGATCCCACCTTATCATGGTGGAGGGGTTTGTGTGCCCTAGTGATTCCAGGAGCTCATGTTGTCAGGGGCACTTTGCCCTTGTCAGGTTCTACCAAGGGAAACTGGTCGTGGGCGAGGGCCCAGTGTTGCAGAGGCCCTGGTTGTCTAATCCCCTGTTGCCAGAACTGGCTTTCGGCATATGTGAAATTCAAGTTGTAATAAATCATAGAACAATGATACATTATTTGTGTAAATTCATACATATGTAAGAACACATAATGTACTGTGTGTATATATATGATAATATATAATGTACCTGTACATGTTAAATTACACAAAGTCCCTATAGAATTGTAGAATGCCTACATATTTCTCTTGTGAGAACCATCTATAGTGTAACACACTACTTTACTCTTTCCTTAGTCCATCTATCTCTCCTTCTGTCTCACCCCCTCCTTTCTGTTTCTCCATCATTCTAAACATCCATTCATCTTGTGCCCCACTTTTTTCCTCTTCACTCCATATACTTGAACTTAAACACATCACATGATGCTATGCATAACTCAGCACCTCGCTCTGCCCATCTGTCACCATTTCCCTCTGATTTCTCATCTCTGTGCATCCTTCCTATCCTGTCCAAAATGGTTTGTGTATTATAGCCACATAGTGAGCTGATAAAGCACAGAAAGCTTTACTTTGTGCTTTTTTGTTTTAGTTAAAACTGGATTTTTGCAAAAAATAAGTAGGGTTGCATACAGTTTCCTCTAGTTGTTACAAGTATGCATATATGTTATGTTGCACCTGTATCCTCATAGGTACATATTTATGTATTGCATGCCCTCCCATAAACACAAATACAGCATAGCACTGCTATAGCGATTGGTTGGTTGGTGGTTGTTGAGTGTCTACTTGCAGACAGCTGCACCAAGAGAAGAAAGCCTGCTCCATGACAGCTGATAAAGATGTTACACATGGATATTGATGTGTTCATTGTAGGAGGAAAGAAGCAGAAAAGGCATGTTGTAAATATGGTATAGTTTATATTTTGTTTTGGCAGCTTAAACTGTTAGGAATAAATATTGTATTTACAGCCTCTTTTGGCTTATTTTAAAGCAAGTCAACTGAAAACACTAAAGAGTCAGCTGGTGACAGCATTTCAACCAATTCAGAGTGCTAATACATGCCTAATTAGCTCGCCAATAGCTACAGTTAACATATATCTGTCAGTGACTGTTGTTATTTTGGTGGGCAAGGATGCTTCTCAGCAAAGAAAGTAACAAAAGTTTCAGAGATATGCCCCCAATTTTAAGCTATGGCTATATAACACTAGAGAAAAAAGTGCGTGGCTTTCCCCATCTTAGCCTCTTCTTCAAGCCATTTCTTTGGCAGTCAGTGTGACACACATTTCCTGGTTTGAGTGAAACTTGTGTGCTGTGGTCTGGTTTCGGGTTAAACTGTGACTAACTGCTTTAGTCTAAATGGCAAATTATTTGTCACTTCAACATGTGATTGCTGTGAAATATTACTACAAGATCCTGTTGAATTACTCATACATTTCTACATTGATGTGCATACAGTCTGCTCTGAGCACAACATCTGGCTCCACTTTGTATGTGAATGAAGGTGTTTTGAGCAACACTGCTCTGCGGTCACATTTAGTCTGAAAATCTGTCTCATTCAACACCTGATCCACTTTCATTTGTTCATTCATTTTTTTTTAGGCAAATTCGGTGATATTCTAAAACAGCTGATGGTTTTAGCTGATATAATTCAAACAGGATTAAGTAGGGAATATTTTAGGACTATTTACAGCTGCAGATTAATACTTGTAGTGTTGTAGCAGAAAACCACAGTGATTTTAAAAACCACAGAGGTTATATTTATGAATAACATATTTATTGATGAAGAAACATGTTATCCAGTGCAAATATGTTTTTAATGGTTTTAAACAATAGTGGAACTCTATGGAGCTGAAGAATAATGTGAATTCCATTTGGGAAGCATAAAAAATGCTTATTAATTTCATCAATTCAGGTTTGATCTGTGAAATTTGACTATAAAGGATCTCATGCCCAGGGAATAACACATCCTTATATCTTTGTAGATATAGCTGAGGATGATTATGTGACCACAGAGTTCCACTATGATTGTGCTAACAAGCGGAACCTGTGCTTCCACCACAGTAGCTTCTTTTGTCACGCTGTTTACAATTAGGTGTTAATTTACGAAGTCAGAGAAAGTGGCCGAAAACGCGACAAGTATCCATGACAAACAGGTTATACACTGGTAATGGCCCAATTAGAAAACTGAGTGATAACAAAGGTGTGGCATTTACTTTGCCCCAGTTTGGACGATGGCCAAAGCTCGGGGGTTCTTATCTTTGTGCATGCACATTACAACTCATACAGCTTTTTGTTGGGTGTGACAGCACATTACACAATAAAGCAGCTCTTTTGTGTTAATTACTACCTCACCTCTGTAGTGTATTGTTCTGACACAATACATGAAGCAAACTTCAGGAAATCTCTGAAGAGGTTGAGCAACATTACATGTATGTGTGTGTGTGCGTGTGTGCAGTACATTCCGCGGAGATGGCCAAAAGCAGCTCTCTTGTTGGAGCTTGTTTTAACGATGGGCAAAGTGAAACACACTCGCACAAAAAATACCCTTAATTCTTCATGAAATAGATTCAACAAGGTGCTGGAAACATTCCTCAAAGATTTTGGTCCACGTTAACATGATCGCATCATGTAGTTGCTGAATATTATCGGCTGCACATCCAGCATATGAACCCACCACATCCTAAAGGTGCTCTGTTGGATTGAGATCTGGTGACTGTGGAGGCCATTTGAGTCCAGTGAACTCGTCATGCTCAAGAAACCAGTTTGAGATGATCTGAGCTTTGTAACGGAGTGTTACAAAAGGCATGTTATCAGAAGATGGGAAGGCTGTGGCCATACTGCAATGCACATGATCAGCAAAAATATTCAGGTAGGCTGTGGGAATTAAATGAAATAAATGGGTACTAAGGCCCTAAAATGTGCCAAAAAATATCCCCCACACCATTACACAGCCATCACCAGCCTGAACGGTTAATACAAGGCAAGATGGACCCATGCTGTGCAATGTCACAGCAGAAAGACTAATCAGACTTGTCAACATTTTTCAAGTCTTCGATTGGTGAGCCCTTGCAAATTGTAACCCAAGTTTCCTGTTCTTAGCTGACAGGAGTGGCACCCTGCGGTCTGCTGCTGTTGTAGCCCATCTGCTACAATGTTTGATATGTTGTTCATTCAGAAATGATCGCATACTTTGGTAGAAACAAGTGGTTATTTAAGTTGCTGTTGCCTTGCTATCAGCTCGAAGCAGTCTGGCCATTCTCTGATGCTAAGAGAATCCTTTAAATTGACAAATCATAAGACCCTTTATAATGTTGTTCTGTAGTCTATAAGAAGCGATGAAATGTTTTATCACTAGTTAACAGTAGATTTTTTTGCTCAATAGGAGACTGAGGGAGGCAGTTGTTAGCCAATAAGAAACTTGTACTTGAACAGGTTAACTCCAGGGTACCTGTACTCATAGGACAGAATGATCATTAATCTTTTTTTGTTTTTTTTAAGTTGGCCTTTAGATTTCTGTTGCCAAACACTTTGGTCAGTGAATTTGGGCCATGAGTAAACGTTATTGTTAATGATTAACTACTTCCTATGCTATCTGCCAGACGTTGTGTAGGCGTTAATGTGGAATGATATATTCTGTGACACAAGAAAATTCTCCATCCAGGGGCAGTTTTACATTAGTTCTCCCGGTAGGGTGAATCCTTAACATGGTCATCATTCACAGGCTTTCATATGCCACCATCATCAGAGTACTGTATCTTTCATAACAAGTTTCTTGTCTTTTGGACAACATGAGCTGTATGCTCACTCCATGGTACTTTGTTCTGCCACACTTGCAGCATAACTCCTGGTCTATCACAGTATGGACTGTTGTTAAAATGTTGCTCAGACATCCATTAATGCCAGAATTTTTTTTTTCTTCAAACCAAACCTACAAAACTTTAATAAAACTTTGTTAATTGCTAATGAGCACATTTCGATCAAAGCATCATGAGTATTTAGTATGTTCTAGCATGCACTTGTCCATTATTGTACATGTAATGAAATTCACAGCTTTTGTTTTTTTGGGGGGACTATTAACTTGTTTGTGTTTAATTTGTTAGCAGTTCCACACACTGGTACCTCCACACTGCAGCTGGGGTAGGAAGTAATTATTTTTCAGAAATCTGATGGTGTGTGGGTGAAGTTCAGACATGATTACTGACTTTCAAATCACATTTCAATTATAGTCACTGCTTTCATCACCGCCTATGTGGGGAGTTTTACAATCCTGGCAATGACAGGGGAAATTAATCGCGGACAGATATGTTAGTTCTATAAGCTCTTACTCCGAAAGGATTAGATGATCTCTTCCCCAGGTTGTGATTGCTTGAACCCTTTGTTCTTTTAGTCATTAGAGTTGAATTCAGAGCTAATTTTCTAATCAAACAGGAGAACTTGCCTCTGTAGCATGCAGTAATTGGACAGTGGAATCATTTGTCAAAATAATTAGATTTTATTGAAGGAATTTTTGATTGATTGTTACTGTAACACATATGTGTGTGTTTGCTGTCTTTTTGACCCTATGGTGTTTTGCTTTTGATTATCTCAACGTGCTTCTGCATGTGGACACACAGCCTTCATTACCAGTGGAATGAACAGCATGTTATTGCAATCGCGGAAGTGTGCGCCTGTCAGACATTGCACACTAGAAGTCAGTGGTAAGGAGATGACATCACCATTAGAGTTATTTTTCTCTCTTTTTTGAAGTCATGCCACTGAAACTGTGACAGTTTCACAAGATACCACTGTTTTTTGTTTTTTTTTCACTGAAATTCTTTTGTTTATGTAACAACATTCCACTTTGTTCCTCCTGGGGAAAAAATAAAGCTTTGTTCCTCTCTGGTTCACTAACACAGACACATGCACGCTCTTTTTACCCACCAAAGAAGGTGTCAGCCATACAGGAAAAGGATAAGGCTAAAGTTAGATGGCTACAATTAGCAAGTGTCAACTGAGATTGTTATTAAAAGGAATAAACTTAACTAATGACCTCAGTAACCCAAATAATGCATTCAAAACAACCTGTTCTGAAATAGATTCTATCACTATGCTGCTCCCTCCTGTATAATGAACCTCATGGAGGTGCACGGTATTGTAGACAGCTATTTGTTTGTTAAAATGTATTTTTCCAAGCAACACAGTCATTTTGGTTAAAATTCCAGGGTAATTCTGGGATCTCAAAAACTGTTATTGAATCCTGTTGGCAGTATACAGAACCCTCCATTTGTCTGCCAGCAGTCTCTCCAGGTTCAGTTTTTTTTTTTTCTTTTTGTTTTTTTAATAGAGCTACAGCATGTTATGCAGAGAGGAAGAAAAGTGCAGTACTGGCAGTATCTTTTTGATTATCTGCTTGTTTATTCCTTTTGTTTAAAAATACTCTGGCATATCATATAGCAAACTTTTTAAGCTAATAAACATTTCATATAGTTATGAGAAGGCAATAACACCCAATAAATAGTCATTTTTGTCTATTTTTAGTTGCATTTGTATCGTAATTCCAGACATACATGGCTAAACCAAGATTTTTGAAATGGGAACTCATTTAAACTGCAAAAGTATAAGAAGAAAAAATTAAATATTACACAAAGTAGGAATGCAGTGACATATTGGTCTTTAACTCAACCAGTCAGTAAACCAATTTAGGAGATATTTACCAATGACAGTAGCTGTCTGTCGTGTTACATCAGTTTTGCACTGGCTAAATGTCCAAAGGTAATGTGAAGAAGAGATGAAAGACTAAAACTGTAATTTTCATATTTGACTATTTGAATAACTATCATTAAAAATAAAATAAGCAAAAATATCAGCACTGGCCAAATTGATATTTTAAATGCTGTTATTTGTATTTGCCTAGAAACTTAATCTGCCTCCCTTGAAAGTGAGCTCTTATTAGCATGTGTTAGTACTCACATGGGACTTCCAAGTAGTGATTGATATTGAAAGTTAAGTTTTACTTAAAGGGCCAGTGTGTGATATTTAGTGCCATATCCCGATGAGATTGCAGATTGCAACTATTGAATACTGGTCCTCACTCCACTCCTTTTCCAAACATGTTGGAGAACCTACAACTGCTGTTCTGGAACAAAATGGAATCCTCCACAACCACTTCCACAAATATTTCCAGTCCAGAGTTGTCTGAATCTAGATATGATGAGGAATTAGAAATGCAATTGAATTTAGTAAGATCTAGGAGGTAGAAGTTCAGATTTTATACAAAAAAGTAACAGATTATAGCCGAGTAATGATAACCATTCAGCATTATGATAACAAAGATGTAAAAGCTGGTATCCAAGTCTTTTTGTTTATTATGAGCTACTGTAGAATCATGGCAGCACAACATAACTCCAACAGAAAGAGACCCACTAACATTGCGTGTTAGCGGATATGCATGTGTGTACACAATTACTATATTAGTGATTTTACACTATAAAAACATAGAGACGCATGTTAGACTCAGTTTCTGATAACAGATCACCTTAGAACTGACATGTGTTTTTAAAGTAAAAAGTCATCTTAGGCTAGATTTCCAATTAATACTTATCAACGTCATTGATAATGAGTGTCCTTGGTAGCATAGTGGTTTGCGTGTTTGCCTTACAAGCGAAAGGTCCCTGGTTCAATCCCAGGTGGGGACACAAGCCCCTCTCACCATGGAGGGTTGCATTAGGAAGGGCATCTGGCAGAAAAAAAAACCCCTGCCAAATTACCAATGCGGATTAATCCGCTGTGGCAACCTCTTGGTGGAGAATACAAGGCAGCAGCCGAAAGTACACATTATTGATAATAACTTATGGGCAATGATCCTTTCATGCCACTCAGTCAAATCAGCAAAATAAGCCCTACATAGAATTTTCTAAATAAAACCAATTGAATCAAATTTTAATGTTGCTCATACTATTTTACATGCAACCTTAGCACCGGTTGAACTTAAAATAAAGTTGCAGATTTTGAATGCAGTAAAATACATCATTCATCTTTCGTATTGCCCATATAGGTGAAATGTCTAACATGCCTTACATCGGTTATGTGTAGCTAGTAGTTCAGTTGATCTAAAAAGAAAGGGAAGTTATGTGCCTGTTCATAATTTATTCATTCTGTCTGATAAATATTGTGTATTTATTTAATGGGCGTCGACTTCTGTCTTTTTGCAAACTGTCCCTTGGAAAAAGCAAGTATTACAGATTAGAGTATATGTGATGTGAAAATGATAACTTATATTGACAACCCTGCAGAAAACTAACGCCCAGCTTTCCAGTTCGGAGCTAAGAACCGCTGACAAACTGAGCACTACACCACCTGCACATCACCAACCCACATACGGATAAATGACGGACAAATGACTGCCTGTTGATGAAGGGTTCTACAGGTTTTGTCAGCTGAGTGCCAATTAAGGGTGCCTGCTTATGAATGAGGGCCGCACACGAGAAACACACACGTCAAACACATTTTGTTTTTTTAATGTGTCTGTTTAGAGGATGGTGGCTTATGTTACAAATGGTCTTTTCTGTTTTGTGCTGGTTTGCAGTCATTTAATCATTAGTTGTGTGGCTGTTACAGTCCAGCTTACTTGTCAGTGCTGCATCGATGGCTACAACAGAAAGTAAAGAGAAATATTCATTTGATCATGTTTTACATTGCTATGCTACGAAAGTGAGATTATGGATGGATGAAACATACAGTAGTGCAGTCTTTCCTTGTGCTTGTAGGCTGCATAAAATGCTTCAAAGGGCTGCCATTGGCAGGCAGCTAGAGCAGCTCCTGCCATATTTGCTGAGGAGCTGGTGGAAACCAAAACGGAGCTATTTTGTGAGGTGGAAAGCGCTCCAAATAAATGATCAGTCTTGCTGCTTTTCTGATTTGGCCAAAAAAATAGATTGATGTAGTTTTAAACGAATTAACCTGATTTGTGTATATAGTACAGCATGAAATCTTTTATGTCAGTGAATAATGCATGCCATTAAGTAAAATAAGTTTTCTACATTTTGAGGGGAAGATTCCAACACCAACTTTTTTTTAAATGTACACTTAAGTTGTATTTTAAAATACGGTTGTGTGATAGATTTAACAATATGCACTTCACTCCTGTTCTCCTCATTTCCTCTTCATTCTCTCCTCCCTTCTTTCCACTCTCACCAAATAACCCAGCTGTCTTTGCAGGGCCGACAGGCAGCCGTTAATTAGCCAATCTCACGCTCCGTTAGCCGGCCGGGGAGACAGAACGAGGTAGAGAAAGAATAGACCCAGAGCTGGAAAGAGATGGGAGAGATGGTGGGAGTGAATGGGGGGAAAAAGTGGAGGGAGCTAAACAGATTGTTAAAGTGAGTGAGAGTGGAAGAGAGTGAATAGAGGAGGCTGTAAATGGAGGAAGAGTGGTTAGAGAACCCCATGCAAAGTTTCCTAAAGAGAGAGATGAGGATGAGAGGAAAGCAGGGAATTCAAAGTGGTGAGAGAACGGGAAGAGTTGTTGAGTAGAGAGGAGGAGGGAGAGGGATGAAGAGCGGGTAAGTAGTGAAGTGTATGAAGTGGTGAGATGACAGAACGACTAAATGATTCTCACTCCATTAACAGTTTCTGGTGAACCAGAAATTGCTGGGGGGGGGAGTCCATTCAACAGCTGTCATTTCAGGTTGGTTAGTAGTTTATGGATTAAATACCATGCCCATTATGTGCCTCAAAAACAGCACAATTTAAGGATGGCACATTTGCTCATTATGTCCAACTGTTGGTCCAGCATTCAAAAAAGTTGTTCCAACTGGAGAAAGAATGATGGTACAGATTGCCCCACAATCACCAGGACAGATTGAGCTTGTAGGCTCTACCTGTCCTGGTTACAAAGTGTTTACCACTCTACCAGCTGGGGTGCATGACAAATGCCTTGGAGTTTGTTTTTTTTTAATGCTTCCTCAGTGACCAGAGGCATCATATGTTTGGGTTATTTCATCTGTTCCATTTTCATGAACACGATATATCAGAAACATCTTGTTGGGAATTTCTTCATGTTCACTTACACTCAAGGATGAATGGATTTAGATTTTGGTGGTCAAGGTTAGTGTGGCTTCAAAAGACACATTTCATCCAAAACAGAATAAAGTAATTAGAATCCCTATGCTAATCAAGCCAAAATATCTCACTATCTAATTGCATGAGGTCAAGTCTGGGTGGATGTGTGTGTACTGCATTGATTGGTTGGCAGAGGCTTGGAACTGTGATGCACATATTCATTATATACAAATTATGACAAAACCATTTTTTACCGATATCAAGTTGTGGCAAGATTGTTGGTTTTCACGAGACTCGATGCAGTGGATGGTTCAGTAGCTTGTAGAGCTGCTTTAAGCAGCAATAACTTGGAAATAATAATTTTATATATGACTTTATCCATATCTCACTCAATTGTGGAGGAATTACCCCTGGTAATTTATCCCTGGCATTGCACGGTCTGACCTTGAGTTGAGTTTGTTGCCTTGGCCTCTCCTGGGAAGATTATGGAATTGTCTTAAGACACACCTGAATGCTCCAGATAAGCAAACTGCCGAAACATCTGTTTTTATGGAGGTGGTCACACTTGCAGATAATCAGTTAATCACATGGATTTGATGGCTTCACAGGATTGTATAGAGGACTTTGAAAATGTTGTTTTTCACGTGACCTTGTCTGTCTGGGTCCTTTCATCTCTTTTTTTGTGTTCCACCTGAACTAGATTGGGTCTAATTTCTTGTCCAGTGAGCAAAGATTTGCCAAGAAAAAGTCGACCGAGTAGCCAGCCTAGTTGTGCTCTTCTTGTGCTTCTAATCACACTGGTTCCTCTTCAACCTGTGCAAGTGGAGTTTGTTACACCTGTCAACTTCTGCTGGGATTTCTGTCTTCAGTAACTGTAAACTCCTCTCAAAGTATCTTCAGTAAGGCACACTTAAGAGGAAATTTTAGCCTCTCATGCAAATACGTACCTGTATGCACAGTTCAGTAACCATCTTTTAATGTAGATTTTATGTGTTTCATCAATAATTTAAATGCTTAGACTTGTGCATTCAGCTTCTATTCAGTCACTTTAACCTGCATGCAGATCATTTTAGTCTTATAAATGCTAAATTTCAGTTCCGTATTTGAGTCAAAAAAATAAACATTTTCAAAACTGCAGCTAGTTCTGTCAGTGGATTATCATATTTTTCCCATTTCAAAAGTACCCGGGAAAACTTTGAGTAGTTTCTTATTAATTTGTGGGGGTTTTTAATAATTTCTAAAATTCAGTGGCCTCTAGATGACTACAAAAAATCAGAACTGTCTCTTTTCAGGTGTTTGCTTAAATGAAAGAAAATAACTGAAAACATCAAATGCTGTACCACCCTGGATATTTTTACTGTAATGAAAAAGTAGAGCAAATGGTTGTCAGACAAACTTAAGTAAAAACATAGAAGAGGGGGTTAAAAGTGGGAAAGCAAGTGTAAGAAGATGAAAAAAGAAGGGACAGGGTGACAGTTAAACACAAATTGAAAATGTTGCACAGTGCCATAATTTTCACTCCATTAGGTCTCCCAGTTAAACAGGAGTGGGAGCAGAGATGCGGCTTTCAAGTAATACTTGGGAACAGCAGATCTTAGTGTCAGTAGACTGCAAAGGCAGCAGTTTTGAACAGAAGTGTTCCACATGCAAAGATAAAATATTGTGACCGCACACAGAGGATTTCTTCTGTTTGGGCTCACAGTGCATGTCAGTCAGCAAGAGGAAGTGTCAGAATGTTTAAAATTATAGAAAGCAGTGTTTCATGGACTGCCAATGTGTGATATTGCTTAAATCATTTCTATTGTTTGTAAAAAAAAATCTATGGGTCAGTTTTTAGTGATGGCTCGCTTGTAAAAATTATCTTCATTTTCTATAAAAAAAAAAAGGTCATGTTCCAACAAAATATTTAGTGGTGCAAGTGAAGAATACCTCCGATTCAACCAGGTCCTCCGATTGAAAAGAAACACTCAAGGATCAATGCTCACTGAGATGGAATTTTACATCTCTGTGAAGTAACATTGTCTGAAACTGGTTTTGCCACTCTCCCAGCCTGAGATGACCATATTAGGGATATCTGCTCTTTGACATCATATAGCGCCTAGAATAGAAAAATTGCTATAAGTGGAGCATTTAGAGCAGTTTGAATGAGTGATTACTTGCCCATATTTGAAACTGTGGTCATACTGAGCGTCCACTATTGTAACAGTGTACAGTCATGTTTACATAAGTATGGTGGTTTATACATTTGCCTTACAAGTGAAAGGTCCCTGGTTCAATTCCAGGTAGGGAAACAAGCCTCTCTCACCATCGAGGGTTGCATCAGGAAGGGCATCTGGTGTAAAGTTAGTAAAAAGGTAGCAACCAGGTACGGCTAATCAAATTCATATCATCAGAAAATCCAGTCAACTCTATAAAAGCAGATGTTTTTGAAGTTTGCTGGTCTGGAGCATTTAGATGTGTGTTAACACAGTGTCAGTCTTCCCAGCAAATTCACCACAAGGTCAGATTATACACTGCCTAGAGCTAATGCAAAACCCCAAGAGTTCCATCTCAGACTCTATGGGCCTCAGTTATCATGTGAAATATTAAAGTTCATGACAGTACAATTGGGACAAGACTCAACAAGTATAGCTTGTTTGGAAGGGTTTCCAGATGAAAGCTTCTTCTCTAAAAACAAAATGTCAGCATGGCCCAGATTTGCAACATTGCATCTTAACAATCTATAAAAATTCTTGAACTGTCCTTTGGACAGAAAAGACCAAAGTGGAGCTGTTTTGCCATAATGCACAGCACCACAGTTGGTGAAAACCTAACTTAACATATCATTAGAAACTCTGCATACCAGCTGCTAAGCATGCTGTTAGAGGAGTGATGTTCTGGGCTTGTTTTGCAGCCGCAGGACCTCGGTACCTTGCAGTCCTTGAGTCGACAATGAACTCCTCTGTATACTAAAGTATTGTAGAGTCAAAAGTGAGACCATCTGTCTAACAGCTAAAGCTTGTACAAAACTGGGCCATACAACAGCACAATGATCCTAAGCACATCAGGAAGTTAACCACAGAATGCCTAAAAAAGGGAAGAATTGAAGTGTTGCAATGACCCAGTCCAAGTCCAGACCTCAACCCAAGCAAAATGCTTTGGTGAGACCTTAAGAGAGCTGTGTATGAACAAAAATATGTGCAAACCTCAATGAACTGAAGCAATACTGCTAAGAAGATTGGCCCAAAATTCCTCCTCAAAGATTTGAGAGAATGATAGTCACATGGAAAATGAATTCAAGTTATTCCTTCTAAAGGTGCTCCTACAAGCTAGTAAATCATGGGTTGAACTTAGTTTTTCACATGACTGTATCTTTGAAAGAAAATAATGAAAATCATAGTAAGTTTAAGTGAAAGAGTTTCTCTGTTAACTAATCACTATATTCTGACAGTTTGACAATTAAAGGGTGAAAAATGCATATGTTGATCGGTGAAAAGTTCCGATCTTTCTAAGCTGTCTATGACTTCCGAGTAATGTTTTAGGTTTTCAATGCAACCAATACTTTTAGTTAGGGAACTCTGGAACAAAGAGAGCAATGAAATTATCTTTGGTAGTTTTCACACCCTGCTAACATTTAAACATCTAAAAAGCATGTTGGGAAATCTAAAAATACATCTCTTATGAAGCCCGAATCAGTGTGGTCATTTATTTAAAAGGCTGCCGCATGTAAGTGTGCCAAATATGAAGTAAAATTTGCCTTCATTTACTGGAGTTCTTATTAAGCATGCAGCGAGTAACGAGGGAAGCTTAGCCTCCCAGTGGCTTTGTTTCTGTGAAGCTAAATGGTGTTTTTATAGTGTTTAGTATTCCACTCTACCAGTGCTGTCCTGCTTTATGGAGCAGAGAACACACACACAGTTTCATTAGAAGCACTGGTGGTAATCGTCAGTCTTTTGTGTGCGTGTGTGTGTGTGTTTCAGGCAGTTTTACGCCTTGGACTCTTCTCAGGGGATTAATCCAGAGAAATCCAATCAGACTGTCTTCATTTCCACCGACAGCCATTTTAGTTTTATTAGCTCAGACAGGAGCCAGATATTCTATTAGGGATGCACTGTAGTTTTGTTTCTGCCATCCTATCACCAGTGTGAACGCCCCTTTCTGCTTAATGAAGCTGCAGCACCACCAAAACTGAGGTTGGGTTTGGTACCATTTTATCACATACAAATCCAAGAGTTTTAGATAACATGTAATCCTGATATTGGACGGAATTGTCAAGGTATTTGTGTGCCTCTAATCTATCAGATTTCAATGAAGGTTGGGGTTTTGAATTTCCCCAGTGCACCCCACCTCTGGTAGTCATGCCTACGTTTTAAAGTGAGAGAAGAGTAGACCAAAGTATAAAATACCTACAATGCCAAACAATATAAATGCATGTCATCATTGTAAATTAAATGGGTTAATTTATTCAGGGAATTTATTCAGAGGCACAAACATGAGGAGAGGCAGAACCAATAGCTTATAATGACATTGACTGGCTAATCATGTCTAAAGTTATAGGATAGGTTGCTTTGACCTACTGTAGGCATCATGTCCTCAGGCCTTCGCCCGAGCTAAGTAAACCCATTGAATTGAATTTGATGACTTAACAATAACATAATTTAATGTTGCCCCCTTGAGGTTCCTGAGATTTTGCTTTTGGAACAGGATCACAGATCCAACAAGTCCTAACCTAAGTGAACACACTCGATTGTTCCTATGGTTGACATACATTTGAACTTTTAAGGACCACACCCAACTGTTGACCATGAGACTAGAGTCCAGATCTCATAAAGCACCAAAAGTTCTGCTTAAACTTGCTGTGTGGTTTTTTGTTTTTTTTTTGGCTTATATCTTGATTAGGTTTAGGTACTAGGAAAAGTGTGCACCCTTTTGCATCATGTTATGATGCTCAGTTTTCTGTTTCCGTGGTGCTGAGTTCTTCCGCATCTAAAGTTGCTGACATTAGCGCTACCTGCACTTATTCACATGCCCACTAGAGGTCTCTAAACTTCAAAATGTAACTTTAAGTCATAATAACAGCTAGCACGATTGACCCATTTTTTTCTTGTTTTTTTTGTTTTTTTTTTGAGAAAGGACAGTCACCTCAAACCAGATGGCCATGGTATTTTCAACTAATAGACAGTTTGTGTTTCTAATCCCTTTGCAATGCTTAACATCACACAGGCCACAGAGCTTGCTTTACAAGAGGGCAGGGGGTTAAAGGTTCAGTATGTCTGAAATGAGCCAGATCATCTGACTATCTCTATAAGCAGGCTACCTGGCACAAGAAGCCTGCTCTAATAAAATGTATCTCTGTGTCTCATTGTAACTCTACAAATGGAGATAATGCTTCACACTTTTATGCTCAGCTCTAAAAAGGCGGTGTTTCTTCTGTACACATGAAACGCAATTGAAGTAGTTGTGTGAAGAAATGAGGGCATAAGGGAGATGCAGAAATTCTGTTTGACAATCCAGCGAACACTTCTTTTTTTAAACATCTTTTGTACATCCTTTTCCAGATGACGTGTTGTGGACCAGTTATTACATGTCATCACCAGATTATCATTACCTCGCTGCAAACATTTTAAACAAATTTTTGTTAAAGACACAAACTAGCCTATATCGCTTTTTTCTGTCTGTTAGATAACCTTTAGAGCACTTTTTATTCTACACTGACATGAAGAGAGACAATATGGAAATAGTTGTCTGTAGTTGCACATGCACAATTCTCTGTTCTGGTGGCTCTGCAGTATACAGGATAGTGTGAAGGCAGTGTTTATATCTTATAAAAAACAGTTGAGACAGAAGTTCACGAGTTCACATAGAGGGGTAAAATGGTCTGTATGGGGGTCCACATTCAGAGGAAGAACAGCTGTGGGCAAGAAGCTGTGAGTCACCCTGCTAGTGGGGGATCAGTTACTCCTATAGCCCCTCTTTTGAGGAGGGGGTGGAGGCCTCTCTGGTGATACTATGTCCTCTCCAAAGGCACAGTTTGAGATGTGCTCACATTTTGAGTGCCTTTTTGCTTTTGATTTATGGCTGTGTAATAAACAAAATAATCTTCTCAGTCACTAAGTATTTTAAATCCTCTCTCCTCCTTCCTTTCCCTCGTTCTCCGTCCGCTCTGCCGTCAAGAACAAAGAAATAAACGATGGCGGCTAACTGTGAGAAAGCAGAGGCTTTCTAATTATAGCTCCATTCCTGGAGTAGTGGTGTCGTCGCTGAAACAAGCAACTGGAGTTCATGCATCAGTCCCGTGGAATTATGCAAAACGTGTCTTTGATCACTGACTGCAATGTCAGACTCTAACCTGGTGTTATCAAAACGTCAGAGAAATGCATATCGTATGACTGTCAGCTAGCCAGTTTTTAAATGATTTGATTATATAAGAGAATAGACATAGTAAATATGCAGTGGATTAACATAGATTTTTTAAACGTTTTTTTTTCTTCTCATATAAGTACAGGTTGAAATGCATTAAAATATATTCACTTGCTTTCAAATGGGTATTCAGGGAAAAGGTATTAAGCAACAAATAAAAGTAATAATGAATGGACTTACTTTGTTCAATTCATAACCAGATATATTATAAGATCCATGGCACTCAAAGAATAGAAATCTATAGCAGAATTCTGTAAGTGCAAAGATGGTGGCTGTCTCACTTTCTTTGCCCACAGAGCCAGTCAACAGCTAAACCAAAGCCATCCATGTTGTTTATCTGACCCCTCTGTGCAATAGAAGTGCACAACAGTTTCAAATGTGTGGCATCAGACATACTCGCTCATTATCAAAGTAAAGTTACTTTCGTTATCATTTTGTCTCAAGTGGCCGAAGTACCGATGAGCCTTGGTAAGACGTCTGCCCATCACCAATTCACAAGAATATTGGTCAGGCTTAAGTACAGCTTATTGATCACCTAATGGGTCTTCACCCAAACTGTGCTCAAGGTCACGTTTGTTGTTTGCTGTCTTGATGATAATGACTTCCGCTAAGTTAGGGCTTTTTAAAAACTAGGGCCATTGTCCTAACCGATGCAACCGCAGGGAAAACTTCATACAGAAGGGCCTAAGCTGGCAGGCTGAACCTGGACCTTCTTGCTGTAAGGTGACAGTGCTAACCACTGCACCACCATGCTGCCATCCCATCAAACACCTTTGGGATAAATTAAAACGGATTGTGAGCCAGGCCCTCTTGTCCAACCTCATAAATGCTGCAATCTGGAAGAATGAACAAAAACTCCCACAGGCAAACTCCAATCTTTTGGAAAGTCTTTCCCGAAGAGTGGAAGCTGTTATGGCTGCAAAGGGGTGACCAACTCTATATTAATGCGTATGGATTTAGGACAGGATGTCATAAAAACTTCTGTTGGTGTAATCTGTACATGACCCAATACTTTCATCCATATAGTGTAGGTCAGGGTGGGGACAGTAGTCCTAAAGATGTTCGTTCTTTTTAAATATTGCTGCTTTATTTTTCCACCCTGTCACTTTCACCATAGCGATCCATTACTATGAGAACTTGAAGGGTTGCTAGGGTCACTTGATTATTTTCTTAATTAACCATTTGGTCTGTTAAATGTCAGAAAGCAAATTTCTTCTCCAGCTCATAATCCAAAATCCAGGTAGAAGCAGCTAATTCTCCCATTTGGGTCGATAAAATCATTGTATTTCGCTTTAAACGTAAGTAACTATCATAACAGGTAACATTGTATGTCTAGACTGTAGTATTTGAGAAACCATGTCCCTGTAGTTCCATGTAACAGTATTTATGTAGCTTTGAGGAAACATGCGGGCTTTCTTGAGCATGTTAAAGGGTAACTCAGCCCTCTTTCAGTGTCAGAACTTTACTCTTCAGCTAATTCTGGTCAGCGAGTCTGGAGGGTGTGTGTGATGTGTGTGAGGTCAGTCGACCCACAATGTCACCTCCTGTTTCCTCCTCTTTGGTTGGATGGAGCGCTCGGCTACTTGTCTTTGTGCAAAAATATCGGTGCCCTCCCTCTATGCTGTCTCAGCGCATCTTCATCACCACCATCATCATCAGGACCGTCAATTTAGTCAGATTTAACATGTAAAGAGGTTTTATACGACTTCTTGTGTAGATGAGGCGTATTTAACACTTTTTGTTTTCCTGTCATTAACCATTAAAATAACAATCTTAATTACTTTCTTTACCTTGATATCAAAGAATCTTCTACACAGTTTTATGCAACGGTATTAGGTGGACTTATATTACCTCATACAGTATCACTCACCAAAAGGATATTATGTACATCTTTCAGATACCAATTAACTTGTCAAATTGGTAACAATCTTCACATTTAAATCTGCACTAAGGATAATTTTAACAGTAAAAAGCCACTTGACTTCTCCACCTAAATCAGTCTCAGCATGAGAGAAGACCAGCCCCCTCTCCACTAAATGAGAAGCAGTGGAGTTGATTTGCCAGAATTACATCCTGGTGTCCAGTGTGTCCACTTCTCCTCTAACAGGAGGTGATGGATTTGGACTTTAGAGAGAGAGAGTGGCTCAGAGGAATCTCATCTCCAACTAGTAGAGGGGCTCAGAATAAAAGTGTAGTTTGCTGAAGTTCTGCTGTTATTTCTGTATGAAATCAAAGTGCTCCTCAATAAAATCTGTGTGTTCAGTGTAGCTGCATTACCATTTAAGAAGGCTGAAAGTAGTGTAAGTTTCTAAAAGAATAAATGCACAGTGAAAAGGCAGATTAAATAAATTAGTTTCAAACCTGTACAGTAGTGCATGAAATCGAGCACAATTACTACTAGACTGGATTTTTAAAATAGTTTTTAATTCATTGATCAGTATATTTTTGGAAAATAAAGGCACCATAATATTTCTAAATTGGACCTTTTTATAGAAACAAAGCTGAAAACAGTGCCTTTTCTTATATTGTACAGTTCTTGGGTATTTAATAGTCAGTACACAACAAAAAGATAGGACAAATTTATGTTTGATGTTATTTAGGCCCCATTACATTACATACTTTAAATATATAAAAAATGGTTGTAGCCACCATGAAGTTACCTATTGGATACCAGATACCATTTTGAAGCCTCAGGTTTTACATTTTGACTGTTCCCACCCTAGTGTTTTGAAACCAGATGTGACAAGCAAACAGTGGATCAAGAAACTGAGGGACACTGCTAATGTGGTCTTGCCTTATCAGTCACAGGTTGGCCACACTCTAAGCATACCCCACTTACTGTGCTTTTTTAATAGGGCCATGTACCTTTGGCTGCTTTTTTGTATTTTCCCCAAAAAGTTGCCACAGTGGATTAATCTGCATTGATAATTTGGCAGAGGTTTTACACCAGATGCCCTTCCTGATGCAACCCTCCATGTCTATGGTAAGAGGGGCTTGTGTCCCCACCTGGAATTGAACCAGGGACCCAAATTTGCTATATTAACCCTAGTACTGCCAGCTATACGACCAGCTAGACAACCGGTAGTGAATGAAAACACTGGAAGTGATCAATAGATAAACAACCGGCAGTGCACGAAACTTATCTGGGACATCAATATATTGAGGTCCTGCAGTACTAGGGTTAATTTTGTTATACTCAATAAGACTCGATTCTAGTGATTAAAACTATAAATTATTTAGGATAGTATTTACAGATGTAATAGATGGAGTGAGAAGTAGAGCTGTTTTTCTATATCCTTCTATATGATCAGATTTCTTTTTGCAACTAGAGAAGTCACCCCCAATTTTGCCCAAGCTTTAGCTGTCAGACGGGTGGCCTGGCATTTGATTTTAGAATGCTTCAGTGGTACAGAGGAGATCATGGTTGAGTCCAAGGTATCCAGGTCTTGTGGCTGCAAAGCAAGGCCAGCTCATCATCCCGCCACTACCATGCTTGACAGTTGATTTTAGGTGTTTGTGCTCATATGCACTGTTTGTTTAGAGAGAATCATTCTCTGGCAACACTTCCTAACAAGCCATACTTGCCTAGTCTTTCTAATTGTACTGTCATGAACTTTAACATATAACATGTGAGGAATCTGAGATGTAGCTCCTGAGTTGTTTTTTTTGCGATTCCTCTGAGCATTGCATGTTCTGACCTTGAGGTAGATTTGTTGGTACCTCAATCCCTGGGAAGATTGTGGCATTGTGTTAACACACTCCTGAATACTACAGACCAGCAAACTGCCAAAAAGACACATTTTACAGAGGAGGTCACACTAGATGAGGATCAGTTAATTAGCTACATTCCCAGGACTACACTGAGTCCTATGAAGACTTTTTCACAAAACTGCAAATACCTGTGTATGCTTTATCAGTTGAGCTTTACAGCCTATGAAAGTGTTAGATGAGGTGACATTTTGCCATCTGTGGAGTTGAAACCCATCCGAGAGGGAAAGGGTACATGCTTGAGGGCATGCGCATGCCTTTTGTGCCACTTTCATATCAAAAAGTGGTTTACTGTGTGGCATTGGAACAAATGATAAGATTTCTTGCTAAACCAAGGTTATTTTTGGAACACTTTGGTCATACTGTACTGTACATACGGTACTTTTTGGGCCCTTTGATCATGCTCTAGTGATTTGCTATCTACAGCAAAACTTGATGAAATTTCAGCCAGGTTGGAAGAGCACTTGCTATGGAGTCTCGTGTCACATGGAGGGGCAAACAGAGTGTCAGGTGATGAAAATTTATTATGACCTAGAGGTACTAAACTGAAACTATGGCCAGTGTTATTACTATTGCTGCTGCTGCTGCTGCTCGTACTACTACTGGTTTTTAATGATGTAGCACTTGAATATTAACGCCATTAGAGTAGAGAGGGAGAGAGAAATTGAGATGTGATTCATGTCTCTGCTCTGGGTGAGTTCTCTCCTCTCCTCAGTTTTTTCTCTTCATTATATTCGCTCCATCCATTCTCTCCACTTCTTTCTTCCCCATGTCTGTATTTCTCACTCTTTTTTCATAATTGTTTTTCATCATCATTTGTCTTTTTCCCTGCATTGTCGCTTGCAAATGTTCCTTTTATTTTTTCATCTGTATCCTCTATTTGTCTCCTAAATGACAGAGGATGACTAAGACTCCATGGGGTTTTTATTGTGCTTCACTCTGTGTCTGTGTGTGTGTAGGAGGTACAGTGCTAATAGTCTCTCTCTCTCTTTTTCACTCTCTCTCTCTCTCGCTCTCTCTCTCGCTCTCTGACAGACTAATGACTAGTTTGTGCTTCTGTCTCTCACGCTCCCTGTCTCTCTCTCTCACTACATCTTGCTTTTGGAAATAATTAGCTCGCCTGTTCGTCTTTCCAAAGATTGCATCTATTATCACAAATTCTATCAAACTCTCGTCCCTGTTTTTATTTCTTTTGTCATCACTATCATACTCTTTATGACGCGTGTCCATCTCCGTGCCTTTTTATCTTGCTGTGGGAAAAGGAACAGTAGCGGTTGTAATGCGGCGATAATGGATTTACTCTGCTATCTAGGTTTCTTCCTCTGTTCTGTGTATCATGGTGAAATTAGGGCTATATTGGACCTCCAAAAACACCCCGTTTCCATAATGAAGTCAGTGTAGTAACACTAATCTGTGAATGTTAGATTACAGGCTAAAGTCAATTTTAGCCCGTGCTAGTGACTTAAAGGTGAAAAAGAAATGCTCAAACTCGTCAGTTGCAGTGTCATCAGCAGCAGCAATTAAATAACACATTTTTCAACTGTCTTGCCTTTCTGCTGCTTCTGTCAAACAAAACTGCTTTGTTCTCCTAAAACAGCTCATTGGTTTACACTTGATCTGTTACTGGCTTGAAATATGTCACATCACTGAAGTGAAGCAGTCTTTTAATGGCACTTCTAATGTTCTTTATTAGCAGGCACACTGTATTTTGTCTTTGAGCTGTCTTTATAGTTTGAAAGGTTTAGGTTAAATGTATTTTGCAGCTGAAAACTTGGGAGGATGGGATTGGTTAATTCCATATAAGCACATTAACAGCTCTGCATGTCTTATGTTAAAGAGTAATTTTTGGGCATCACATCACTTTCTGATTTATTTAAGAAAACAGATTCATTTGATACATATCATAAACATAACAGCAAATTTTAAAGAAAGATATATATTCTATCTGCTGCATTAGATATGTCTTGCTAGTGCCAGGCTGGACCCCCTTTTGCCTTGCCTTGAACTTCCTTGATTCTTTGTGGTATACTTTGTGAGCTTTGTGACATACTGCGCTGGAAGCAGTCATCAGAAGATGGGTATGCTGTAGTGATAAAGGAATGGACATGGTCAGCAACAATACTCAGATGGGCTGTGGTGTTTAAATGATACTCAGTTCTTATTAAAGGGACCAAAGCATTTCAATATCCTATCCCTCACACCATTACACAATCACTAGCCTCAACAAGTTGATACAAGGCAAGATGGATGCTTTCATGTTGTTTATGGCAAATTCTGACCGTGCCAACTAAAAGTCACAGCAGAAATCGAGACTCAAACAAGGTAACATTTTTCCAGTCTTCCAATTTTGGTGACCTTATGCAAATTGCAGCTCTATTTTCCTGTTCTCAGCTGACAGGAGCAACATCAGGTGTTGTCTTCTGCTGCTGTAGCCCATCTGCTTCAAGGTTTGCTGCGTTGTGGATTCAGAGATGCTCTTCTGCATTTCTTGGTTGTAAAGAGTGGTTATTTGGGTTACTGTTTCCTTCCTGTCAGCATAAAACATGCTGGCCATTCTCCTCTGACCTCTGGCATCAACAAGGTATTTTTTTCCCCAGAAAACTGCTGCTCACTGGATATTTTCTCTTTTTACCATCATTATCTTTAAACCCCTAGAGATAGTTGTGCAGGAAAATTCCAGTAGATCAGCAGGTTCTGAAATATTCAGATCAGCCCGTCTGGCGACATGCCACCTTTAAAGTCTCTTAAATTATCTTTTTTCCCTCAGTTTGAACTTCATCAGGTTGCCTTGACCTGGTCTGCATGTTTTAATGCACTGAATTGCTGCCATTTAGTCAGCTGATTAGACATTTGAAGAGGAAGAGAAGAAGGAAGAGAAAAAGTTCTGTGTTCCATCTAAGCAGAACAAAAGCATTTCAGAGCTTTCAGCTTACAGTGTTTGGGCTTATAAAATGTTATAAAGTGTGGTTTTAAAGGTATTTAGACCTTCCTCTTCACAGATAATGACTTAACAATGCATGTAGTCTTTTTAGGCACTACAGACAAAAGTATGAAGTTTTTTGGTTATTTTGCATCCACAAACTAGTCATCTGTTCTTCTTTAAATGTAGTAGAAGTATTCTGCCTGTTTTCTGTCTGTCGGTTTTTATTTTACAATTCCAGGCAGCACTGTGTGTAGTTGTTAGCACTGTCATCTCACAGCAAGAGGGTTCGGGTTCAAATCCACCAGCCAATCAGCTTGGGCCCTTCTGTGTGAAATTTGTATGTTCTCCCCATACTTGTGTGGATTCTCTCTGGGTATCCCGCTTCCTCCTGCAGTCCAAAGACATGCGAAGGGGTTAGACGAATTGGCAGTTCTAAAGTGATCGTAGGTGTGAATGTGAGTGCTAATGGTTGTCTGTCTCTCTGTGCGCCTTTCACCCTTTGACAGCTGGGATAGGCTCCCACCTTTTAATTGAATGAGCAGAAGAAATTGATGGATTCATTGTCTACTGGGCATTTCTGCTAATGTATGTAGAATTAATTAGACAATACCTCATTTGCATGTTTAAAAATAATATTTCCTTATAAAGAAATATTCATCTTAATGTATGAAATCAACTTTGGAAGTTTCCTGACAGTAATAACTTTTTCTTTAAAAACTTAACCCATAAATGGTGTTTTAGAAAATGCATAAAATGTTAAAAATATATGTATTTATTTAGAATTTTTTTTTAGCTTATTTGGTTAAAGAGCCGAGGAGGTAATGTCATGGTGAGCCATCCATCCATCCACAATTCACAAGGATTGTTCCTCCTCTTAGTGTATTGGTCAGATTTTGGTGAAACTTGAACACAGTGGTCAGCTAATGGGTCTTCTCCCAAGCTGTACTCAACATCAAGGTCACATTTGTCATTTTATGGCCACTATTCCATTTTCACAAGAATCACCAGTCCAAAGAGTGTTGGTTTGAATTGTAAGGTTCATAAAATAAGTGTTTGTGTGTAATCCTCTGCCTTCTATACGTAAATGCCGGCATTAGGTTTATTTATGGCTTAATTTCTTATGCTAGGTTCGTGCAAGTCAGGAACTAGGGCCACTTTTCTGGCTGACTGTCTGCAAGCCTGCTTGACTTGTCAGTGGATTTTGATTATCATAAGCTTGTGTAATACAGCCAGCCAATGACAAGACAACTTAATGTTTTATTTCTGTACTTCACACATTACAATAACCTGAGAACTGAGATAGATCATGAGCTGGGTGAGCTACTACGTTATATATGTTCTGGGTTTTTCTCTATGCATTTCAGGGTATTTTGATGGTGTTTGCAGAAGGGTTTGTTCACACATCATTCGGAACCTGATATAATGAACACTTTCCTGGTTGTTGACAGTATTTATGGAGAATTATGAAGAGATTAAAAACACATCTAAATGCACTCTGTATAACCCTTTGGATCAAATTTGTCAGACCGTGGAAAAATACTGAACCCGTCTTCATCTTCAGATTTTGGTTCTGTATATTTAGGGCATACTTAATTACATACTTACTCATTTTCATTTTAATACATAAACCTTAAAAATCAATCACAGTCTCATTTTTTTAATTTATGATTTTATTCATTATTTAACGTCCATCCCAATAAAAAAAAAAAAAACCATCACAGCTTCACATAAATTTGCATGTCTGTGTCTTTCTCTCTCAGATGACCTGGCATACGAGGTGAGCTGGTTTTTCAACAGGCTGCGTGGTGGACCTACGACGACCCAGGTGGCCACCGTAGACCGCTTTGGTGTTGTGAAAAAAACCAGCCGTAACTCATCCAGTGACATTTCAATAGAACGCAAAGACACACACATTTACCTGCTGAACATATTTGGCACTCAGGACAGGTGAGATCCAAACTAACGCTTTCTTGACGTTCACCATCATCGTAAGCAATGTCTGACTGTGCGCTCTGTGGTTTCCAGTGACAGTGGAGAGTATTACTGTGTTGCCACTCCCTGGTACCTGTCAGCCTCAACAGGAGCCTGGACTGAAGCTGGCGAGCTGGTGTCATCTAAAGTCTTCCTCACTGTCAAATTTGCAGGTGCGGTGCAAAAGACATTTAAACAAAAGTTCAATTATACATGAATTTATCGCATGTAACAATTCATCTCTTTTTCTCTTTTCTTCTACAGTGTGGGATTCCCTAAAGTTACCACTCTTATATGGTGCATCTGCCTCACTGGGTAATAAAACCATTATACGTGCTAAAATAAAGTGTTGTAGGATTTTTTTTATTGCATTATACTGGGTTTTAGTTAATGTTTTAATTGTCTAGACATTTTTTAGGGGGTATGAGAGTAAATAAAACAGAACTTAGATGTCAAAGTCATTTGAGTGGACCTATCTGGCTAATTTCCAACTTATTTTTATTCTCTGAGTCAAATAGAGTAGCTTTGTTCTATACTGAGCCCCTCCCATGAAGCTGGCTTCTTTCTGATTGGCTGCCCCTCATAAACAGCCAGTGGGTGGGGTTTCTGTGCACATGGATACAGCTGTGAGATGACCATATAAGGACATACCCTGTCTATAACATTGTATAGAACCAAGAGTATAAAAAAATTGTCAGAAAATAAACATTTAGAGCAGTCTGAATCAATTTTTAATGCAAGCATCCAGGATTGTAACAGTACATACATTTCAGAAAATAAGGGAAAGGATAAAGAGCCAGTTTAAACGCTGAGACTGCCAAATGCCAACAGGTCTAATACAACATAAGCTTGACAGCTGAGTAGCTCTGCACCTAGACAGTACATCACAGTTTTCCTGTTTACATTTTTTCTGTTCCATATAGCATCCTCTAGTGTTGTGTGTAGGTGGTTGTCTGTAGATATTTGTAAAAGTCTGGATTTGTTGCTGTTGCAATTGGGAATGACAAGCTATTGTAGTCTGCTTCTGTGAGCTGGCTAACTAAAATGTTGACTTAGCATGAAGAAAATGTAAATGCAGCAGACCGCAGCAGAAAAATGTCTCTGGAAACTGAGAGAAGCTCGACTTACTGATGCTTGCTGTCAGTGACATCCTTGCTGAAACTGCTGGCCAACAGACCACAGTTACTCACTTTTTTGTGCTGCACCGCACTTCACCTGCTGACAATGTTCATCTTTATTTAGGACATGCTTCTGATAGCTGGCTTAATGCCAAACTGTGGACACGGATTTCAGTTTAATCAATTCACTCAACAGAATATGCCTTAATTGGCACCCATAGGGATTTTGGAAAGGAGCATGGATATTACCATATGCTGTTAATCTTACTTTGAATAGTGATTGTTGTAGTGATGCAGCAGTAATGGCCACAGAAATAAATATAGCACTGAGATAGCTCTGCTTTCTGGGTGCCACTAAAGCTGAAGCTGAGGGAATCCCTGCACATCAACTTAAAGAGCTCGACTCAGTGCCTTAACAGACACGACAATGAGGCAGGATCTGGAGTAATGAGGCTTGGAACGTAGAATTAGAGCTTTATCTTTCATGTGCACATACCTTTGCAACTTTGATCCCTTTTCTCATCTTAGTTCCTAATATCAAAAGAAACCTTGTGATGTGGGTCAGGGCTGTTTTGACTGCATGAGATAACCTGCACAATATTAGGCAATATGTAATGCTGTGGCTGAAGGGTCAAGCAGAAAACCCCAAGGGCCACTCAAGGAGGAGAAATGCAATCTTTGCACTCATCATTTGTCAGACTAAAGCTTAATTTATACTTCCATTGCTCTGCCACCAAAACACTAGTTGGCAGTTGAGTTTGTCTCGTCAAGTTGATTTCATTCATTCTAAAAATGGCAGAAGAATGACTGAAGTAGATAGAAATGAATAGGAGGAAACATTACTGAATGGGCCAATCATAGTCATTGTGGGCTGGGCTGAAGCAACATGTAGTTGTAGGATTTCAGAAGGATTTTCAGTTATGATGTACCTATAGTGGTGATTTAACACAGAAGCAAAAATCCACTGTTATACAGGGCTTAATATTTGAAGCGTGTAACTTTAGCCACTAAGCAGGGCCTAAATTACTAAATTGACAATTTTCTTAACAGTTGTGACATACTTTTCTTAAATCATTACTGGAGCTGTACAACCTCTTTGTATTACCAATAAAGATGGCAATAACACTATTAGTAAAAGAAATCAGTCTCCCAGTAGAAACGATCACACTGCAGTATTATTACAATAGACCAGAAGTAGTGCTGGTAACACGGTGCCTTTTCTATTTTTAACCTTGATGTGTTTTTCCAGGTGTTGGCCTCTTCTCTTTGGTCCTGGGTCTGGTTTGCGCCCAGTGCTGCTGCCGCAACACCACACACACTCCACGCTCACGCAACAAACTCATGGACTTGGAGATGGACTGACAAACACTGTCCCCCGCGCCCTCACACTGCAGCACTCACAGGAAGCACCACACACATAATAGACACACGCCCATAGACGATTTCTGGGACACCCAGCTGTTCCCAGGCGATGGGCGCTGGGATTAAAACGACTTTTCGCAGTGCTTTAAAAGGTGCTCAGGATTTTTCAACTCTGCAGTGTAGGAGCAGGGGACTTTCACACTCACCAATGGAAAAAATAGCCTTTCAGACTTCTGTTTCTATGAAGAAATCATGGCGCTTCTAGTAAATTTTATGCAGATAAATTTGTGCCCCACTGATACCACCGCAGTACAGAAAACTCTAAGGGATCCAGAGCTTAATATTTGAGGAACAGGAGACTTCTGAGACATCACTGCCACTTGGGAATAAAGGATCACTAAGAGGATCTGCTGCCTCTGTAACCACTAGGGATAACAAATGAAGTGCTCAGGCCAGACTACTTTTTTTTTTATCCTGATGCCAAGGCAACCACTATGCGGCGCACCAGCGAATCCCGCTAAAATCTTCTCTCTTTTTTTTTCTCCTTTTTTTTTTTCTGAGGAAGCACGCAAAATTCAAGGTTTCTTTGGGGTTGGTGAGACTGGAGTAGCATTACTTATTTGCATCTGCACAAGGTTAAAGACCCCCTCAGCATATCCCTGTTCAGTCACCTGAGCAACATCTACTAAAGGTATTATGGTCATGCTCTGGGTGCCAGAGGTATTGCACTACCACCCCAGAGTATTCCTACCTTAACAAAAGGACAATATTTACCCTTATTCCCAACTCTAGTTTTTTGAAGATTAAGAGATTTTAAAACGAAAGACCTTTTTAAGCTTTACACAGAGATATGCAGTGTGTTTGTGTGTGAGATATACTGTACATGGTGCCAATATTTTTGAACTAACAGAGGCGTGCTTGGTTCATATTGCCACATCAACACTTGAACAGCTGCTAAACGCGGTGACAGCAAGCACTCTTCTTTTATAAATATTCAGAAATGTATCCAGCTGTTATTTTTGCCCGAGTCTTGTGTGTGTTTCGTACACTGTGTGAGTGCTGTGCTACAGTATGTGAGACAAAGAGTTGCATGTACTGTTTTATAATGGCAGTATGATGTCATTCATGAGCAACACAAGTCTTTTTTTTTTTTTTTTTTCCAGAGTTAATTTT